>CALYDF020000883.1:0-20293 GCA_944474145.2 Dicrocoelium dendriticum | reverse complement strand
GACATTGTTCAGATTACAACAGTCCGTTTCCGAGAGTGACCTTTTCGGATACAACAGTCGGAGTCCTCAAACCTGCCTGACGATGGAGCCTAACTCTAATCTCTCCTGAAGCATTATTAACGTACACAGCGCAGCCTCCATCACGACCAGTAAGAGGACAACTGGCATACATCATACAACCAGGAGCGAGTAGCTCTCTGAACTGCAAGCCAAAACTTCTTTCTTTTATAAGCGAGAAAGATAATAAGGGTCGCAGGTGATGCATCTTGTTTGCCAGCGATCCAGCTTTTGTTAGAAACCTAACTCCAATATATTAGGATGGTAGGCCTATCGTCTTTAACATCAGCCTGCTAGGACTAGAAATATCTAATAATGCATTTCCAGAAATGGCTGAAAGGCAAATTCACGCTTATTTTGGCTCTATATATTGTTGCATGCATCAGAGGATGCATAGGACTTTGAGCCACCGTATGAGTTATTAATTACAGAGGCAGCAGTGCACGTCACGGATGACGAAGCAGTCTGTTCTTGCGTGTTGGGAATAAGAACTGAGCTTATTATCCATGAGTGAGGAGGATCGTGGCAGTGTACATGGTTTGAAGGGTGATGCAATTCGCTCTGCATCCCCCAGTAACTAGTTGTTTTGCTTCGGGCAGAGAAGAGGTAAGAAGGGCGCTGGATGAGGCAGCAGGTTGCCTAAAAAGGCAAGTGCACGACAGCCACGTGCTTGTAGTGGTTATTCAAGCGCAGAAGCACATTGCGATTGTCGCGTACATGACTTCGTCGATAGTCAAGAGAGAGCGTTGCTTGTGGGATAGAAATCCAATTGGAGGTTGCATTCCATTCAATTATTTAACATACACGTTAGCTGCTGGTGAAAAACACTATTTTGTCGTAATACAAAAGCAAGGAAACGACCTGAAACAGTTGCAAGCCGGCTGCTACACCAGTAACAGATGCACATCTTTTTGAAGAGCTAACAACCGGCTATGGTGATGCAAAAATGTTATACTATGTCTAAAAGTGAGACCGTGGTTGTGGGGTGGTTAGGCGGGACAAAAGCTCAACCCAAAGGCCACTGAGGTTGGCTTCTAGCAAGGTCAACAAGTGTATCCGGACAAACGTGTTCACCGTCCTTCGGACACTAACCAGTAAGCCGAGAGGATCCAACCGAGGCCAACTTCGAAGCAGGGAACTTTATTCCTCTCAATTAAATAATCGCTTGGACATCCTTCCTCTTCTTCCATCCACACCACCGGCACGAAAACAACCCAATTCGCTGGAGTCGGTGGACTGTCATTCGCAACACATGCCCCGACCATCGGAGCATGGTACATGAAATAACGATGTTGAGCGGTTCGCTTTTTATTTCTGCGCCATAAATAAGGGTTCAAACCCGCTCATCCTTCAAACCGTGATCCCATCATATATGAGGCACCGATGTTCGAATATAACTAGCCTCCTTATACCGCCTGACTTGATGGGCCATGTTTCACAATCGTATAAGAGGTTTGAAAGTACGAATGCCTTGTACCCTCTACTCTTCAGGAAGAGAGTGGTGTCGCGCAGGTGCCAGAGGTGGCGGTTAACAAAAGGGTCTCGTGCTTTTTCTATACGGTTTGCGACCTTGTCTTAAATTGCAACGGCGAGGATACAACTACCTAGTTAGTTGAAACTTTGAACCATATCTTGCTGATCCGGCAAGGGTCAGTGCAGTGGGGGGTCCTTCCAAGATTGAAGAAAATTTGTGCAGTTTGAGGATGTAAAGTATTGATAGCAACGGGCAACAGCCAGTTCTAATCTGTTCAGTGCCAATTGGCCGGTTTGTGTATTGTTACAAATGAGGGCAATTTGGGTACAATCATGCTACCGCAGTTACCAGCGCGGTAAATGTGAGCATCTTTGCCAAAGGATAACGGAAGGAGTGGAGTAGGAATGAGCGCACCGTGATGTTGGGGATCCAGTACCTTGAATGAATTATGATAGCGCAGATGTTGGGAAAAGTGGTTGAACCATTTGTCAATGAGTCGGGCAGAGATGACGTTTGGTGTGCGTCTGGCGTCATTCGCAAGATTGCCGAAGACTGTTTTCGCTGATAACTCTGATTGCAGCCAGTTTGTATTTATATATTGAGCTTTGGCTTCTGATAAAACAGCTTTTTCCGTAAGCTTGTCTATGTAGGACTTACTGCGTTGCTGGCCATTAGTTTTACTATCCATCTGAGGAGCATGTGCCGGGTTGCATTGTTGTGCTTGATAAGGAACCAGTGGTCTATTTTGCAAAATGCACGCGTGCTATTGATTTTAGTGTATATGGGTATGTTACCAATAGGTTAGTTGTCTCTACGATGTTAACCCAGTGGCTGGGCAAACTCCTTGAAGCCAGAACTTCCACTGTTCGTGGGGACGGACTTAATACTTTTCTGAGGACCATTTAAGAGATGTCTCCCAAAGGCTGAATTGGGTCACGGTCAAATATATTGCCTATGCATGGGGAAGCTGTTTTGGACGGACTATCTGGTGTCGATTTTACAGGTGCAACACCCATGCTGAGTGCTAATTTGGATAGCTATTGTCAAGGTCCACTTCGACATCTAGGTTTACGTGGCCGTACATGTATACTGGAATTTGTTCTTTTGGGCCTACCAGAGACTGGCTACTTTGAATCACATTCATTTGATTGTAATGGTTAATAATAATGCTTTCTAAAGCGAGTCTTGCGTATATAAGCCTTCCAGCATGGATGATCTTTGAATTTGCTTCGTCAGAAAGTTTTCACATGAGCGCGCAGCGACGCTACAAAGATTTCTTCTTTAATCGAATGAATATACAATGTATATACCCAAAATTCCTTGCTCCAAGGACGAGCATTTCTACTGCATCGCTTTTAAACCTATAAAATACCTTGGAAGTAACTACATTCTTATGAAGGTGTATACGCCCACAAGCTTCGGACGTAACTGCAGAGATGAAGTATGAAACCATGGGCAAACGCTTTATTTTGGTTTGCTGTGGCCTACTACTCAAGTTAGAGAATTGAAGTATCAGATCACAGAAATCTTCCATTGCCGAGAGCTAATTAGTGCTTGATTCTATGTCCATTTCAAACCGATCTATCATTTTGTTTAATTCTGTAGGCCTGCTGGAGGTAGAAGCTAAACGTTCTTTGAGTGTTAACACCTTCCACGTAATCCAGTCTAACTGTATGCTTGCTACCATGACTTAATTCAAATTCACTGATCCATTATTCATTTCACGCCTGTTAGGAAACTTGTGAGACACCCTACCTCTGAACGGGATGGCATTATTAGCAGATATCTTGTGTACCTTACGCTTCTGCAGGGAAGTCTAACACAGTCAACCATCAATGCCTACTAAGTGAGCAAAGTAAATGGTTTGGCTTCAAATCCATGTAAGCGCGTTCCTCCTCTGTTAAGCGACTTAGCCTTCCAGCCGAAAAATGCTGGAAGCTATAGAAGCAACAGAGACAAAGCATAGTTCTCTGTGGCCGCGAAGTGCATTTCCACATTTGATTCATCGCAAACCCACAACACCGCAATGATTCACACCGTACGAACACATCAGGGAACTTGTGCTTTTTCAAATTTGAATGGAGCTTAGTTAAAGCTCCCGCTTGTTGTTTGCCTTTTCGAGGCATCCCATTGGACCGTTTGCCGAAATACTGTATTTCTGCTTACGCGCGTGGGTTTGTCCACTGACTACGTCTCGAACGGTCTCGAACACATGTTGTGCTGACTGTACAATCAATTATTTTCGTCCATATAAATGCATCGTACCTCAGAAGATGCCATGTATTCTCCGTGTGCGACAGCACCAAATCTCATCCGCCTCATTGCAATGTCAAATGAAGAAGACCCGTTTATCTCTGTGGAACTTGAAGAAGTGTTTTTTATGGAGGGTGAGTTATTTTACTATGCATTAGACTCATATTCCATTGTTCATATGCTCATTTGATTTACATTAGTACTGGGTGTCGCGATGCATGCCTGGGGACAAGGAGCACCCATTATTGTAACTTGTAGGTAGCCGAGATGTGCAGGATTTTGCATAAACTAGAACATATGCCAACTGTTGCCTATTTGCAAAACGCGTAGCACATAACTTGTATGAGTATCCCACTATGCCATAGCGAGTTACTGAGTCATGGTGGATGCGCCCATCCCCGGTGATCCACGGTCCCCTGATAGTTGATTCAAGGGTTCGCGACTCACGAGGACCAGACGGACTGCCCACTGATGTCGATTCCAGAAAGAATGGAACTGCCGCCCACAGCTTCTTCGGATGTGTGGTGTTGGATTCAGTTTGACTGCGACCGGTTAGTTCCAGCAGCCTCCGCGGTTGTTGATCAAAAAGCAGTAGGACCCATAGGCTTTGATGTTCTCAGCCTAACACATCAGTAATTAACGTGGTGTATTGCCTTAGTACACAGAGTGCAAAGGAATAGATGTGAAAATACAACGTCGGTATGACACGTAAATCAATAAATTTTTGTTATTGACAATGCGAAGCCTAACTGTGTTGATATGCTTAGTTTGATACAAAGACTAATGGCCAGCAACCATGCATATCATAAAACACATCAGTAGCTTATTAATCTATGCCATAACTGTATATAAACGAGCGGCTGTATTGCTTGGAAAGTGAATAACCGGAACCACCGAGGTAGCACCATGAAGAGGTTGTTTGCCTTGACCCCGAGATCCGTGAACTTTATACGCGATATCACTTTAGATCTGTGGAGTTCTACCTATCTAATTATGGACATTTACTCTTCGTCCGATCATCGTGTTCTTCTATATTATCAGTTTCACGGACTTGAAGTTCCCTCACAAGAATTACGGTCGATTTTGCCACCTTGAAAAATTTGAGATAAACAAGGTATATTACAAGGTGGAATCCAGTCGACCCGAGCTGTATCATCTACATCCAGATCACGGATGTATCGATGCGGATGAAGAAGAGGAACTTAAGGATGAGTCGATTGTGTCAGCCCGTCCACTCATTTCCATGCTTAGTATTTCTGCTGCCATTCGATTGTAATTAGCCAGGCGACCGTAATCATTGGCTTAATATCTACAGCATACTAGCGCAGAGTGAGAAAGAACCGGCATTTCAAATAATGGTACTTAACTACTCTGTGATTATTAATTCCCACTATATTCCTATATGGTGGGAGTGCGCAGACCCGGAGAAAAGAAGAGCGCACAAGCTGAAATGTGTTCCGTGGATATTTGGGGAGTTGGCCTTGGAGCCGAATACTGAACTCGTGTTTAAAGGTACGTATTTATTCGCAAGCTTCTCCAGCTTTGAGGTTCGTTCGATGTAACCGGCTCAGCCAGCCTCCGCTCGGAACATATGATACACTTCCACATAAATACTCCATCTAAGAGTCTTTCAGTCATTCCGAATAATGACATGATCAGTCCCAAAGATACGAAGACGGTAACAGGTAATCTTGACTCATCGGACAGCTAACTGTACCTTTTCTTCCAAAGTTGTTCCAAAAACACTGGGCTTACACGTTACCGATACACTTCATGACAGACTATCAATTAGGCTTCAGTATTTCCCTCCGGTACTTCTAAACCTATCCAGGCCGTGGTACGTTTGCTCTAGTATATTCCAATATTCTGGACTAACATTTTTTCTTTATGCAGTTGAACATTGACAAGAAAACGGACTTGTTAATCAAGTGTGTAATTAAAGCATCAAAACCGCCGATGTTTGTAAGTGTCGACACCACCTACTTGCTTTCGTAACCTTGGTTACTAATACACAGTTGTGGGAGCTGACAATATTGTGTTGTGCCAAGACTTGTCCCAACTTAATTCGAGCCCTCTTGTCAAGCGTAGCGGTGCTGCGCACAGAATGCTCAGTGCGAAATGCTCGAGAGTGTTGTGACGAAAGACACTAGAGGATGAACAAACCATTACTGCCATGATTCAGCGAACTTACAGTTTAGTGAATTTGGCTTTATATGCTACAAGTGGCCTTTAGTTATGACTAATCAATCCAAATCGGATTTCCCAGTTATTTTATCCCAGACTACTAACAGGCAGCCATCAAAAACAGACTCTTTGGCCAATGAACCTGTCAACGATGCATGATATTACTTGTTCAATTGCGAGACCATCGGGCTTCTTACCGTCCTTCTATCTGAATTCCAAGAGCATTTTTTCCAAACAGTTCTATCTTACGGCTACAGATGGCAACCAAGTAGAGAACATTCTATGTTTAATCATCCGCCAGTGTAAACACACTTTTGCTGCATCGTACATAAATGTATTGAAATCTTATTAAGTCTTCGACTTTTCCCTAAAGCTACCGGCCGTTGGTTGGGGATCACATTTGCTCCTGAAAAGAGATATCTAGATGACTGATATATGGAACATTCAGAACAACATAAAAATTGTCCAATTATGATTGTGTTGATTCTCGCTCATCGAGTTGTTAAATGTGTCAATTCAAACTGCGGCTTGATTGGAAAATCTCACAGAAGATGGTCGCAACTGGGTTTGTTTCTACCTAGTTGACCACGGAAAGTGAGCTCGCTGGGCATGAGACCTATCGAAGTGTTCCACTCCATAGCGCTAAGGTTGTCTGGAAATGAAGATGGGGCATTTCAGTGGCGATGGTAACAGATCGTGTTGGTGATGGTACAATGTGAGCCCCGATTTGCAACCTACCTACTGTGCATGCCCCTTTATAATCACATCCCACTACTGCTCCAAATACGGCCACTAATAATACCTACTACCTGAATAGATGAAACCTTTACATTCTATGCTACGTCATGGTTACCCTAAAATTTACCCCAAAAGCTGGAAGCTGGCAGAGTTCCATGGTGTCTAGCTTCCCTCGATCGTTTCTTAACTTATTTAAGATGCGTTATGATAGTCGCATTTGGAAGTGACGAGTATTTACGCTACTGACGTCTGGACGTAGTGGTGGCAGCTATATTAATTAACCATCCAACAGACTAAGACGACATGTGGCAAGAATGTGCGGCTATTTGTGTGTGGCAGTATGCAACTGGGTGGCTGAAACCAAATCAGATAAACAGTAATGGGACCACATACAGTAGATGCAAAGCTGCACTTCCATCTGTAAGAGATTCGCTGGATTGTTTAAGAACCAGCGCTTACTACCCGCTTTATATTGATATTCCATTGTTCCCATGTTACCAGTACTATACGCGGGGGGGGGGTAATCATGCACAACGAAATGCTCAAGGTAATATGGTCTTTCATGTGGGTGCAAACCTCAATCCCAGCAAACGTCCCAAAACTGTGTGCAAAATTTCCAACCATAGCGTAGGTGACCTTAAGTTTACTTAGTCCGCATGAGTACAGTATTCATTTCGCACCAGCAAAACGCTGAGCGTTGTCGTTCGTGTAGGTCTGAACGTACCTGCAACCCTGAACTCCGTAAGCGTAATATATGATGGCCGGTTGCAGCTACATATGCAAGTATTAGCTACTTATTCAAATACTTAGGTTCTCACGAAGCTTTGAAATCCACCGTCAATAAACAGGAGTGTCGAAAGTTCATGCTCGATCTGGAAACTTAGACGAGTAAATTAAGCAAAAAGCTTTTTCATGTAAGTGACACATGGCATATACTGCAGTAATAGACTGCATCCAATTTACTCTCAATAGAGATACAACACTCCTGCTTGGATTGCGCCGGAACCTCAAGCGACTGAGAGCCATCTGAAAGTGGTCGACTGTTCACGTTACAAAAAATCATTTGCTTGTCTGGATGTAAGAAACGTTTTACTCTGTATGATTTGCAGCTAGCGAAATTCTGTCTAATAACAGAGCTAGCATAGCCAGGAAGATGTGCATTTAATGGTAGTTAAAACAAGCAGTACACCTAGTAACAATCTAAAACAGGTACTACTTATTGGGACAATATAGCCCTTAGAATTTGTGGAGACGAATTTATTTCAAGATGTATACAATCCTCTGGTTCACTATCAACCTAGTTCACCAGACTGTCCCCTACAATCTCAAATGGCACTCAACTAGTCAGTATCACCTTCTAACTGCATCACAAGTGCTTGGTACATATGTGAAGGCGGAGCCGTCAGAAAACACCTTGGGACCATAGTATCATTAGAAGTAGTTCGTTGTTCTACTTGGAAGTCCGGATTATCGCACGAATGGACCGGCTTCACCGGGCCGCCAAAAACTGCTGACAGATGGATGATCCTCATCTAACCCATTTGTAACGACGAAATAACCTAAATCTAGTTATGTCACATGTAATGTATATAAATGTTGCTATTTCGAGCTATATACATGGAATATAGGCACGGTGTTTGCGGAAAAGGCTCAAGACAGAAGAATTTGTATTATAACCCTGTAACCGTGGTCCTAAAGGGCAGAATAATATACAAGAAAAGACTCAAGACTAGGTTCGCAACAGCAGCGGAAAAAGATAATCGTAACATTAATGTTATGAGCAGACTGGTTGATGCGTGACCTTGAGAAAGTGCATGCAATTGAAGCAAATGTAAAATGATGCTCGTTTGAGCATACAGTGGTATAAAGCACGAAAAGCATATTACTAGCTCGGAAGGTGGAAAGAGGTGGGAATATGGTCACTGAGTCGTCAAGTGGGATAACCAATCCGGTAAGTGGAATCAAATTTCTTTGGACTTTACAGCATCCATGGTCTACTTCATGCATGGTACTGGAGCGCTGTGCTTTACTAAGGTATGTTAAAGCATTCAAA
Organism: Dicrocoelium dendriticum; assembly: GCA_944474145.2. NCBI lineage: Eukaryota > Metazoa > Platyhelminthes > Trematoda > Plagiorchiida > Dicrocoeliidae > Dicrocoelium > Dicrocoelium dendriticum. The sequence goes on along the minus strand of CALYDF020000883.1, from coordinate 11,534 downwards.
TATGAGATGACATGTATGGAAATGGAAAAACGCCCGAAAGCAAAACCAAAACAAACGGTGAAGTGGTGGCCCACGAAGTGTCCACACTATAGATGCCACCTGCTGATGGCAGAGTTCAGCAGACAAAACTGAGTTCCGGTTCCCAGTTAGGCAAATCCACTCAGTTAAGATAACTAAGCCTGCAAACTATAATATGTGCCAGCCGATTGACTGGAAGGCAGGTTAGCTTGTTACAGAAATATTTGACGACCGTCGGTGGTTTTAATGTGTTTTTTAACAGGTGGGATGACCATAGCGCTTTGTTTCGCTAGTCTTCACCTAAGGCGAACTTCGGCGACGCTTACACATTTGTTCCCACAAGGGGTTAAAGTGTAGCCTATGTCATGCGGAATCAAAGACGCAGACCTATGTCTGGCAAAGATAATGATACGCCTTCGAGCATCTATCTCATTTAGGATAAAACGCAAAAAAGGAATAGTTTGTAGAACAGATGAACTAAATTAGACGAGAAATAATTAAGAGAGTTACCATGTGTTCCAACAAAGCATAAGCTTAAAATTCTTTTTCGCAATAAAGGAACGATGATACCCGCTTAATATCGCGTGCGCTGTACCACTCACAGCGCCATACATACACCTCATCCCAGTGTAAAGCCGAAGGAATAGAACCTGGATGTCTGTGGATGGGTTCCACGTTTCATCAACTTAGCCTGCCCACATTCCTTCCACATGCACGGCAGCAACATTGCAGTCAGTCTCACCTGAGAATCATGCTTTCAATACGTACACAAGGCGGTGGCTTGGTAGTAGTAAGCACCAAACAAGATTCATGGAACCACTCTTTGATCATAGCACGGTCATAAGAGCGATGCAATCGGTCCCATACAACAACGACCAAATGTCCCCTGGCGACAGTATAATCGATGTAGCTGTTTTTCGACGGTTTGGCACCTTGTTAACACTTACATCGAGCGCAGCCTTGCGACGGAGATAATACAGCCACACAGAGTGTAACTGAATACTCTATTATGGGAGAAAGTAGAAATAGACATCTGTACAGCACCAATGCAATAAAACGAAAATGTTATAAAAAGTATTTGCCGCTTGCTGATACTCTAAACGCTTTTTTCATTTCACTAGATGGCGCATCTAAGATGGCTGCATTGCAGTTCCAGTGAATTCACCAATGCAAGGTGCCATTGCCAGGGAACAACTTTCGCTGAACCTAATGGTAGTTAAATGCGATTCTAAAATCATTTTGAAATGTTGCACAGATTTGGTCTACACTACGTGTTCTGACAGACTGTTCCAAACATCTACCGATCTTCGTTCGAAGTACAAGCAAAAGCTTGTGCTGGTGTCTGTATGTGTTGAATGACATTCAAAAGTGAAACAGTGTCTCAACAAGTGGGTCACAAGATGTAGTACCGGCACGTCATTATGATATTGACTCGTGCCCCACGATAGCGCAAGATGTGGAGTCCTACATTCCCGCACCGGTATTCCTAGAATAATCCTCATGATGTTGTGTAAGATATTCACGCATCGTCAATCCCAGAAAGAAAATAAAATGAGGTGGCAAAAGCAGACATTGGTTTTCGATTATGTCTTCTTCAGGCTTTTACAGTAATGAACATGACAGTGGCGATGGCTATCAATCGTATGTCCAAGAAAGCAAATTATTTACTAGTTTATTTGAAGTGAGATCACAGTCTCAGGTGGAGAATCACATGCTAATCATGTGAATTCGCTGACCTGGCTCGAATATTTTCCTTCTCGGTGGTAAGTAATGGTAGTTGTAAAGGTTGTATCATCTTTTACTGTACGCACAGGCTGGGTCCTGTTAATCATATGCATACCGCCTCCGAAGTAACAAGCCGTCTCCTTACTAGTTCGTAGCTGTACGCTGTTGGTATTATATTGAGCATCTGGAAATCGGATTTTTGTTAAATTATGAATTGTGTTGAGTAGGTGATTAGTTATTACAATTCTATTTGTCTCACCTTTGAGGTTTTTGAACCACCCCGGGAGGTTTGCTTTAATCCTGGTACCCAGGTACCTGGTTGTACATCCTATGTATTTTGATCCACAGGGACCGGTAAACCAGTAAATTACCATTGATTAGATATGATCATTTACCAGGTCTTTGAGCCTAGGGGCAATAAGTGGTTTGTTCGTGACGTTTTGTATTCCTTCTATCCTTTGCTCTTTTTGGATAACTGTGCAGTAGACAGATGAGCCGTACTTAGGTTTTAGTCCTATGACGACCAATTTTACTGAGTACATAAATTAAAATCAAAAGGTGGACAGTAATTATGCGACAGAACAGCAGAGTAGAGCAAACCAAGCACAGCGCGTTAAATATTATTAACGGTGTGATTTTAGGAACGTGAAATTGTGGATACCGATCCACTAACACGGAAAATATGGAGCCGTGAACATTAAACATTGCTTAAGCAAGGGTAACAGTGCATGTTCTCAACAATTCCGGTTGGATTGCTGGATGAAATCCATACTGTCACAATATATGTGACTCGTCTGTTTAAGCGCCTATCCAGCAAATTCATTGCCGATTAACGGTAGTGCAAAATGAGCAATGAATATAAGCATACAATGCAACATGATGGCGATCATACCTGACGTATTTCCTGCGAGAAATATCAATTGAACCGTCCCACGTTTACCGCTTTCTTAGGTTTATGTGACACATAATTCCGGACTGAGAGTATGCTTAGTATATACAAAATATCACAGTTAAGGTATCAGAAAGGTACAGAAACCATGGTTACCTCTGTCATTTTTAAAATATACAACGTAGCGGTGGAGCAAACGGATTTTGGAGGGAATTCCATGGTTTGCATACACATAGGGAAAAATAATTCCATCGGTATTGTAGACGGTAGTATTGTTCACTCACTTTCAAACAGATACCTTTGTGGTTAGTGTTGGGGATGAGTTTCAGCAACTGACGGCTTACGTCAATAAGGTCAAACAATATTCCGTACACTAAGATAGGATCATCAAGTAGAATTTCAAAGCCTCCGCTGAAAACTTCCAGTAATTTCCATCTCTGCTTGTAAGACAGATTGCGTAGACACAGCATTCTCTATTGCCCTTTGCTGTACTATCTTCAGCGAATTTAGGTCGCGATTCAATCAATGTTGACAAGCTTGCAGAAAGTATTAAACTTGAGGTTACAGTAAGTGCCGTGTATGTTGTTAACCAAGTGGTGTGTGTTCGTCCGTGTGTTCCTAGGTCATTTGGATCCTCTTTCTCTAGCCTTTCCCTATCTTTTCGCAGCGTAGTTACCATACGCTTATTCGAACCGGATTTGCAAGCTCTAGACATTAATCAATCATGCGTGGAAGTATATTGTAAGAAGAAAGTCCTCACCATCACTAACCGTTTTGAAAATCACCTGTGATTAAGCATAAGCTGATAACTCAATCACTTTGAACCTATTGCTCTTCTGTGTAACTCTATTCGATACAGAGTTCACGAGGCTGTCAGAAAAGCCTCAGCTTTTCCAATCCGGTGTTTCCCAACGCAGCTGTGGATGTGCTTGTTATCTCTAAATCTGTTCAGCGTTGTGTTCAGATTCAATTGACACGTTCCGGTCACTCACCATTCCGTGTGACCTTGTCTGCCTGTGCGCCTGCATAACACATCACACAGACAGCGTGACCACGTCGACCGCTCATTTGCTTTTGCAACCCCAACGCTCGCCTGACCGACGTACGCCGCCATTAAAGCTGAAAATTACTGAACATCAAAAAACCCCGTGGTCCCAAAATCCGGACGGCGGACCAGCACCGGTCCGTGGAGCAAATGTTAGCGGGTCGCTCAAGAAAAATTAAATCATATAGGTAGAAATTCGTCACATCCAGACTCACTCAGACATTTGCCACACACACGGAAAAGCACTGTACGCGCTTTTCATCCTTTCGGGAATCATCAGCAGTGCGCATTCCATCGGACCCCTGGTAGGACTCGAACCCGCAAATCGACTATTGCCAGTCCGTGGTTGAGAACACTGAGCTACGGGGGACGGCAACATTAGAGTAGTTCCATTTTATTTACCGTGGTGTAGTTCACTCGGGATTGTGCAAGTTTCCATGGACGAGCGGCAAACTGGAAACAAAGCGGCTGTGAGCGGCAGCAGCATTCTAGATTTAATGGACAGAAGGTATGTATCGCGCTTCTCTCTGTTCACCAGTACCTTCTCATTTTTATCAATGCTTGGTGTACATGTATATTAGGTATTACTTTTCCACATTTTTGTACACGTTTACTAGTTTAGTTTAACGATGTTTTAGTTTCCAGGTTACATCTCCGTCAATTGAGTGTTTAAATTTAACCCATCAATTAGCAAAAATGAGTGCGAAACAGACATCGTTAGGTACTTTCCTAGAAAAATCGAAAAGATTCAATGATGGGACAGAAGAATAGCCCTCAATATCAAGGAAACATAAAAGTTTTACCAAACATTACCATAATTCCTACTTGAAATATGGATTTCTCAAAACAGATGTTTCCCACCCACCAACGTTGCTCTGCATATTTTGCGGCGACCGGCTCAATAGTGAGACAATGAAAACTTCAAAACTTCTTCGCCACTTGAACTTCAAACACCCTGGATCAAAAGGTAATTCCTTGTGCATTTTGAATGATGAAACGTAAACACGAAGGGCAAAAGAAATTGCTGCGTGCTACCACATCAATAATGGAGAATGCACTGAGAACATCATATCTGTTGGCTAACCGTATTGCTAAGACAAAAAAGGTGTTCGCCATCGGTGAACATGCCCTCCACAAAGGCGTTTGACAATAAATTCTAGGAGCGACTGCTGCTAAAAGGATACCATGTGGGTCTTTTTCGGCTAACGCTGGGACTAGGCGAATTGAGGAGATTACCGACGACATGGAAGCACGATTGTTAGTGAGGATTAATCCATCTACCCGCTGCGCACTCCAGGTTGATGCGTCCACAGCTATAGACAACACGCAATACTAATTGTTTGTGTGCGGAGAAGGATGTGTATATGAATTTATTAAGTACATTAACTTTGTCAACCAACATCACAAAAGTAGAACTGTTCAAGTCACTGGAAGATTATTTATCATAACAAATAAAATGTGCCATTTGTGCTGACAAATGCACCGGCGGAGCTGCTGCCATGATCGGACGATTAGCTTGCTTGACTGCAATGATTAAGTAGGTTGCACTTGAGAGTGAATCTACTCATTGTATCATAAACAGGAAAATGCTGACAAGCCAAAAGTGCCACTGGAATTTAACAGTGTATTACTTGCATCGTTACACTTAAAACTCCATAAACGCACATACCCCTACCTCGCACCTGTTTGAGCAGCTTTTTAAGGCCATGGACGCAGAGCACACATGCTTTCTATTGTACAAAGAAATGGGATGTATCTCTAGAGGAAATGAGCTAAACAGTGTATTTAAATTAGGAGTCCCTTTGCAGATTTCTCTTAGAAAAGAAGTCACCGCTGGCAGCCTATTTCAGTGGCATGAGTCGCAAAACTGGCTTATCTGTGTGACGTATTCAGCATGATCAATGAACTCAATCAATCCCTTCAGGGAAAAATAGCAGCTGTTTCCTAGTTGGCAGACAAAGTAGCTATATTTAAAGCCAAACTAGAGTTATGTGGAGGACGCGTGAACAGAGGTATTTGAACATGTTTCAAAAATTAGCGGGGATTTTTGGCGTAACTAAGCATGCGCATTTATTCTCCCAGTTGGCGAAGGACCCTCTGTGTGCTTTTAAAAACTTTCAGTACTAACTTTTAGCAACAAAGGACCCAAGAACTGGTAAGAAATGGACCTGCCGCTTAAGTGTCAACAAACCGGGCAAATCTATCATGTCTATGCAAGAAGGAGATCAACTACTGAAAACTGCAAATGACGGCGGCCTTAAAACGACCTCCTAAACAACAACGTTGTCAGTATTCTAGAATAAAGTCATGGCGGATTACCCTTACCTTGCTACCACAGCACTTAAATCCCAATTTGTGTGAAAAGTGGTGTTTTGCAGTGGCAGCAACCAAAACAAAACAGCGGAATGAACTGGACATAAGCAACACACTTCGGGTGTCATTGTCTCCTATTACCCCCAGATGGAACAGTCTCGTTGTAGGGAAACAAACTCAGGGTTCTTCTTGATTTAGCTTTCTAATGAGTTAATAGGTTAAGCCACTTTATATTCATCTTTGCTGTAATAATCTTTTCATTTTTATGGCGCATTTAAATAACATCGAATTGAACTTACCAAATCAAACCATCTAAAATATAAACAATAGAAGCCCCCCTCTTCGGGCCGCGGTAAAATCAGCAAAGGTTGACCAATCGGCCGCCATAAAACCGTTTAGGACTAGTGAACAAAGTTACGGCGTCAGCCAACGACACCAAGTTGAATGGAACGAAGGCGAATCCTAAAGAACTACAGGCAAAATGCATCTACGGGTGAAGATAATGTCATCGATTAATTAAATTAGGTTTATCTTGCTCACATTGTTGGAAATGGTCTCAGATAAAGTGTGCACAGTTGTCAACGAAATCGTACGTGAGCGAAATAGCACTTAACATGCCCTTTATTTCTGTACCAAGAGCTCGAACATCCCATTCGCTAACGGTATGCTTATCATAGTCCAGTAGCGCGACCGGTTAACAGATTTCGCCAAAAGATGGATGAACGACAAGACTTCTTAACCGGAAGCAGGCCTGCACCAAGACGGCGTGGTGGCTACTAAACAATTTAGTTCCCCTGTATTGCATTCACCCAGGTCCCCATCTCGCTTGTCTTCGGCAAATTTGGCGGAACTCCGGAAGAAAACGGACTGTAGCAACGATGGTCAATAAATACTCATAGCAACAAAAAGCACGCACCACACGAAACGTTTGATTAAGTAAATTCCACTAGACTTTAGATCTGCCATTAACAAGAATGAAGCGGCCGAACACCGACTCTCAGCAGATGAAACTCAACTATCACTTATCCAGCCAAAGTCCTACGGTACATCAGTTGCACAAGCACAGATTGCAACAAAGGGCAACCGGGTGGCCGTCGTTGAGGCTACTTCCGTTATGAACATCGTTAACGCGAATATAGGGAATTCAGTAAACAACTAACACTTCTCAGCAGGTCAGAAAAAGGGATTATGCTACCATGTAGATCAACTAAAAAGGTATCTATCAATAGTACACCGAATATTGTGTGCTCAAATATCTGAACCTACCACGGTCACACTGAGTGGTAAGTTATCAGACGACTAAGATCAATGGAACTCATTTTGCTTGCTGATGAGCGTCAAAGCCAAACCTATAATCCTAGTACAGATTACTCGCTATGCAAACTCTTCAAACTATGGAGAAAACAAACTTATTCGAGTAACATACAAATCCTCCACTGGTGTAGCAAACGGTTTGCTCATCTCAAGCACGTTAATACGCGCATTCTACGAGATACGCATCTATCCTGATATGCTTTGTAGCGCACGATTATTGAAAGGAAACTCCGGAGAGAAACACAGCAAGCTAGATTGAATAAACGCAAGCTTCATATATGGCGTGCCAGAGCTTCCTTCTTACGATATTAGAAAGGCCGAAAAGTGCAATTTTGAACACTGGCGATTCATTCGCGAAGCCCCTCCCTTGGATAATGTTGTGGAGCTATCGCTGAGCAGGCTAGTCCAATTACCAAACTGCGGAGGACACTGCCTACGAATACTAAAACAAGTGGTTCAAGTAGAGCAACTAGCAACGGATGTTTTGGATTGAGCTCTTAGAAAACGAAAATGCCTTCCTTCTGAACTTCTGTCAAAGACTGCAGAAGCATTGCACATATCAACTATCAAAGCATCTGAAGCAGCAAAATTATCGGCAATGATACGGAAGCTTAAATAGACTGTTTCTTTCTAAACGGACATTGAGACGCACTTTGGCCAAAGCAAGTTACAGACAACGTATCAGTAGCCAAAGGAAAAACGACTTCCAATCGGTCGACATTATTTCACAATTGACAAGTTAGCCCTCGGTGGGGTCCTAGAGACCGATAAACTAGCCTGCTGGTTTACAAAATCTCAGGGTCTTTTGGACAAACTGAAAGGTCACCAAGGTTTTGGGTCATATCATATCATCGGTATCACTGAGACTTAGTCGCACTCTGGAATGACGGACCCTGAATTTTAGCTACAGGGCATGTTGCTGATCCGGAACAACTGACTCAAAAAAGGAAGAGGGATATTTATGTATTACCGAAAGGACCTAATGTGCGAAGCCGTGTAGGATTTAGAATCGCAGTTCCCCTGGTTCATTTTGGCAGCAACTGCGACAAAAGCAGAGACACATGCTTGATTGTCTTGGTGTACCGCACCTTCACTTTACACCTGAAACCGACTGCCATCTCTCGGTTGCTTTAGGACCCGCCCGAAAAAGGATACAAATTGACATCAATATAACGGATGATTTCAACATAGATTGTTTAGAAACCCATACGACTATGGGAGCAAAATTCAAAGCCCATCCGCAGGATGTCGTAAATAATTTTCCGCTTTACAATCAGATAAATTTGCTCACACATTTCGGTACAGGTAACAGGCCATCTGTGCTAGATCTTGTACTTACTAAAGAGGAACGTAGGATTGAAGCGTTGACTGTAAACCCTCCGATGGGACCCAGTTATCAGACAGTCATCAGTTTCAACTTTATCTTCCTTGCCGAATGTCGGAATGCAAACTTTGAGACTACGTTAACCATCACACGCTGCGAGCGAGTAGCCCTGCATGTTAGGGCCACAACATAGCCGTTCGTGGCCGAAGAAACTCCGGAATTCGCCTGACTCGAGTTCATCAACAAAATCGTTGACTGAAAACAGATCCTTCAGATACCCCCCCGTTTCTTGACATCAATCGCTCCTTGTCATCCTCACGCCAGGACTAACCCACATATCTTTGACTGCTAAAACTGTATTGCAGTAACTGAAGTCTCTACACAGTCCCAGCTTGCTATATGTCGATACCATTATTCCAGATGCACTGTGAGCAGCAGTAAGCAAACTTTCAGTATCTTTAGCTAGTGTTTCCAACGCCGATTATACCATAACCAGGTTCTTTTTATGTGAAGCTTGGAATAATAACCCTGATTCACAAAGGTGGGAGTAGAAATGAGCCCATCTTCTCCCGCCCAATATCTCTTCTACCTATACTCCCCAGGGTCATAGAAACTATCGTGTTATCTGGGAAACTACTGCATTATCAAGTCCGAGCAGCACGGTTTCCGTCGGCAGCAATAATGCCCAACGAATTTATTAATCGCATGCGGTCTTTGGACCGAGTCAGTGAAGCTGGGGCAGACGCTGATGTAAGCTACCTAGATTTGTCGAAGGCTTTCAATCGTCTAGACCATCGGATACTACTTTCCAAGATTCATTGTTGCGGGATCCCCTAAACTCTGCTAAGCTGGGTCTCCAACTTTCCATTTCAAACACAATTAGTGGTCAGAGTTCGAAGCTGTTTATCGGATTCCACACAAGTCCAGTGTGGTGCGCCACAAGCCTCGGTCCCAGCATCACGATTGAGTTCCTTGTTTATTAATGTCCTCGCACAAGCGCTCGCTGCAAATTTATAATTGTTCGCCGACGATATCAAGATTTAGCGTAGGATTCAGAGGAATGCGGACCAGCGTCTGCTTTAGAGTGACCTCCAGAAGGTACGTCAGCTGTCGACCCATATTTTACTGCATATTAACGTGTGTACATGCAAAGTATTACCCATACGGCATCAGAGAATTTACTCATGCCAAATCCGAACCCATGTACTGTAGCAATCTATCGTCGAAGGTGACTTGCGTGCTTGTTTAGGATGACGCATGCAATCATAAAAGTCCTCGAGGGCTGGAAACCAACACGCCGTGTTGTTTCGACAGGCGCTCGACAAATAGACAGCACTTTTTCCACAAATACTCAGTGCGTATGTTCGCCCCATGCCAAATACACAATTCAAGTCTGGCATCCACGGTTAAAACACGACCTTAATGTACTGGATCAGCCTCAAGTTCTTGCACCTAAGTACCTAGTTGTAATGCACAATCTTTCACGGGCAGAAACTGAAAAGAATGGGGGTATTCGTCGGACAGTATCGCAGGTTACGAGATGATCTGATTTTGGCATACTTGGTTCTGAACGACCCACATCATGTGTGCCGAACCCTACTGCAACTCAGAAACAATACAAACCTGAGGGGTCATTCATTGAAACTTGTGGAAAATACAGTCGTCTTTTGTGTCGCAAGAATTTCTTTTCCATTCGTATGTCATCCATGAAATGCTCTCCCTGAATCGGTTATCCAAATACAGACATGTACCATGGTTAAAAAACGGTTGGATGGAGCACTCATCCACTTACACGTAGCTACTTGGCACTATATCTCGGTTCTGCCGTTGGAGTGTACATTGGAGTTATTTGCTGTTACTTGTAGGGGCAGCGAAATTACGCGGGCTGCAGGAAGACAGCGTAAAAATCAATAAGTCCTTTTCATACATAAACTGCTAGCTATGTTAATACTATTATTCCGATATCCCACCAAATTACCAAATTACATCAACAGCTCCATCTTGGAAAATTTATTCCAATATTGGAACTAAATTCTGACGAAAGATTTCTTCAGGTTTTATTATAGATTACGCAAGCGATACACAAAAATTCTGAGCAGACGGCTAAACCGATTGCAGTCAGGCTAACGCAGTCAAAGGTATGAAAGCATAGAATGCTTGTGCAACCGCTTACTTTGCAATGGACATGAAGAGGAATCGTTATTCGTGCATTACGGAAGAACGGGGGTTTGTTCGATTGTACTTTTACCCTTCCGCTAACAAAAGTTGCTTCGTTGCGTAAGTCTTCTATTGCTGTCCCGAGGTCCCTCACCTGATTAAATCCATTTAGGCATCTAGAGTATATGCTATATCTATTCAAGCTGTCCTAATCCTACTCACTTTTGCCTTCACCCGCCTACTGTTGCATTTATCAGCCCTGTAGCTCTAATTTACTCACCGTCCTCGCGACGGTGCTAGGCTTAAAGAGTGGTTCCATGCAACCTGTTTGGAACGGGCTACGGTTCAGTCACTGCCTCGTGTACGTCTTGTGTGTATGATTCCCCAGTTAGGCCGAAATGCATCCGTTCTGCTTTTTAAAGGATTGTGGGCCGGCTCCGTTGATGAAACGTGGCTTCCATCCACATGCCTCCCGGTCTTATTCCTTCGGGTTTACACTGGATATGGGGTATGTGTTTGGAGCTGTGGGTGGTGCAGCGCAAGCCATCCATGGCCCCTCTGTAGGCGTAGGCGTTCTGTGGCTGGCCACAGTGACAGGAAAAACCGAAACCGGATGCCGCTAACCATGTATGTCGAGTGAGCCATGAGCGAGACCACTCGAGACCACTACAGAAGCGACGACGGGTCCTGCAGAGAAGGTAGGCAGAACCGGCGCAGCATTTGTAGGTACGCTGCATCCGATTACCTAA
>CALYDF020000882.1:0-20286 GCA_944474145.2 Dicrocoelium dendriticum | reverse complement strand
GGACGGCAGACGTAAAAGCGAAGTTCTGACACTTTGCTTGATTTCTACGTGCATTCTCAACGGATCGCGGACTAGTATATACCATTTAATCCCGTTTTGCGTCCTCTTTCCAAAATCGGAACAAGTGCTGAAGAATATCTGACGGTTCTCACAAAAACTTTGCAAAACCTTCCCCAAATCACTCCGTGCTCCGCTCTGCAGTGGTTTTTTTCTTACACATCCCAACGTACATCAACCAAATTCCAATCATTCGGCTCGGAATTACCAGCTCTATTCAACAACCACTTCGCCAGCTCCATACCATCGCAATCTACAACTCTTGGCGGTACTTTGCACCATATTCCCTAATATGACCAGCAAATCCGCTTACCCACTATCGGACCCAAGCTCCATCGTGCGGACTACATCGCACCGACAACCGACCCAAAACGGCATCGATCAATAGACGCGAGCCTTCTCTCACCCCAAAGCCACTCGACCTTGCGTGCGTGTCACATCGTGTGAGCGAATCACCTAAACGTCAGATTGTCATTTACCACCCGCCCGGGAGCGTACTCCATAGACCGGTGCACATAGACGAACAAAAGAGACTAACGAACAAACCGCGCAGATGACAGAGAAACCAAAGAACTGCCCCATCAGCGAAAACAACCCGGAATTTAAACCGGTTGGTTTGCACCACTTATAGTAGTAAAAACTGCGCCATATTTTTTCTCGTCCCCCTGCGGTTGTATTTCTACTCAACACTTATTAGACCTACACTCAGCACCATAACATTCTTCCGAGTACCCACTAGAAATGCCTGTTAATAATGTGAAAACGAGAAGCGCCCTCCTCAGACTGAAGTTGAAAACAGAAAAGACTCTAAAACTCTCTGATAGCACGGATAGAAACCCACCCGATATTACTGTAAAAAGGGATGTCCATCATCTAAATCCCAACAAAAAGTCGATATAGTTGCAAACCACTCCAACTTTACTACCATAGTTCCGACTGACACGACAGACCGGATTATAGCCATTGAGGAAGAAGTAGCCACGCTGAAATGCAAGCTTCATGAATTCAACACATGCTATGAACAAGTCCTATCATTCTGTGAACTGCTTAGAGGCTCAGAAACTGTTACACTGGGCCGTTTGAGCACAGCTGCTTCCTTACTAGACTCAGTTACATCCAAAACGCAAGAACGCCTCCGTAGATCGCATAACGTTATCATTTTTAACGTGCCTGATAAACGGAACATCAACAGGGTAACAAATGCCCTCTTAAAAGCATGCAATATGGATGGAGTTTCTTGTCAGTGCCTCAGACTGAAGAAAAAGGAAAACATGACCACATGTCCGATACTCTTACAGTTTCCAGACGATAAAAGCGCATTTAAATTTGTACGCAGTAAAAGACTAGTTGCTGCACAAACTACTTTTAAAAATATTATTGTCAAACACGATCAAACGCCTCTTCAAAGACGATTAACAATGAAACAAAATCCCTCCACCCATCATATGCCCCATGTTCCTACTAATGAAGCCAGTACTAACGCTATCATCAGCAATGTCGACCTTGACAAGTCACCCGCGTCGTTTAATATAGGCGATGATGGACATCTCAGCCTTCAGCGGCCTCATGAAAGAGTCTCAAATAGCAGTAGTGATGTGTCCAAAACTAAAACTACCAACCAAGCTGAAAATACAACGACGCAGACATCTGCTGACCACATACTCAACTCCCCTATCCCTTCTCCAAACTGCGAGCCTTTACAAAAGTTTACAGTAACTGTACCTGAGACCTATTGTGAGCGAGACAAGAAATCAGATTGTAACGTTGGCAGCCCGAAAAATAAATCTCAATCCGACCCGAATGAACTAAGCCATAGGTTATCTCCGACCAACCGAGGCGTAGGCAAAAACAGGGGAAAGCACCCTGCCAGAATTTCTCCCATAAGCACTCAATGATCATTAGGTCTGACGCAACCACCACCAGAGCGTAGGCATATGCAGCTAGGCCAACTGAGAAAAAGTAAACGTCCTAAAGCCTCTCCATGCAAAACCGACACTGTTGTAAGTTGCAGAGAGCCGGCCCAATACTTACCCACAATGCCTCTGACTACGTTTCCAAATCCCGCGACCTCAAGCTGGCAAAGTCCTTATGTGTGCGACACCGAATTAGCAAACAAAAAGTTGGTAGGCCACAAGGACTTACAGGTAAGGGGGTGCAACCCCTATCTACCTCAAGTCAGAATTCACCCACCACCACCCGCTGTATTACTCAATTGGCAACAATACAAACCGAAGCAAAATGAGTTCGTCGACTTCAGCATCCCCCACCCCTGTATACTACGGATGTCAGAATTTTTTAGACTATCGCATACCACCACTTCCTCCCCCACCAATTCTACCCCTATCACGTGCGATTATGAATCAGAGATTAATCAAACTACTGGAGTAGGCAAAGTTGGACTTGGAGGCTCCGCTGGTGGTTGGGTTGCTACAAGCAACCTCTATTGAGACCTCGGTTCACTTGAGGTGGACCTCGGTCATTCCGATCCGACCATGAGCCACTAGACTCTGAGTTCCGGCCCAACTCAGGCTATCTCGAACTGATGAGTCCCAACCAGGACGAAACCGCGGTCTTCGGGTGCCAGTGTTGGGGTGAGCAACACTATAATGTTTCCATTTTACTTACGGTCTTTGTGATCGGAATGACCGAGGTCCACCTCAAGTGAACCGAGGTCTCAATAGAGGTTGCTTGTAGCAACCCAACCACCAGCGGAGCCTCCAAGTCCAACTTTGCATTCGTTCTCGCTGGACCAAGCGTTGCTCGTGGATCTCAGTGGCATAGTGTTTATGGTGTCAACCATGAGCCACTAGACTCTGAGTTCCGGCCCAACTCAGGCTATCTCGAACTGATGAGTCCCAACCAGGACGAAACCGCGGTCTTCGGGTGCCAGTGTTGGGGTGAGCAACACTATAATGTTTCCATTTTACTTACGGTCTTTGTGATCGGAATGACCGAGGTCCACCTCAAGTGAACCGAGGTCTCAATAGAGGTTGCTTGTAGCAACCCAACCACCAGCGGAGCCTCCAAGTCCAACTTTGCATTCATTCTCGCTGGACCAAGCGTTGCTCGTGGATCTCAGTGGCATAGTGTTTATGGTGTCAACCATGAGCCACTAGACTCTGAGTTCCGGCCCAACTCAGGCTATCTCGAACTGATGAGTCCCAACCAGGACGAAACCGCGGTCTTCGGGTGCCAGTGTTGGGGTGAGCAACACTATAATGTTTCCATTTTACTTACGGTCTTTGTGATCGGAATGACCGAGGTCCACCTCAAGTGAACCGAGGTCTCAATAGAGGTTGCTTGTAGCAACCCAACCACCAGCGGAGCCTCCAAGTCCAACTTTGCATTCGTTCTCGCTGGACCAAGAGTTGCTCGTGGATCTCAGTGGCATAGTGTTTATGGTGTCAACCATGAGCCACTAGACTCTGAGTTCCGGCCCAACTCAGGCTATCTCGAACTGATGAGTCCCAACCAGGACGAAACCGCGGTCTTCGGGTGCCAGTGTTGGGGTGAGCAACACTATAATGTTTCCATTTTACTTACGGTCTTTGTGATCGGAATGACCGCGGTCCACCTCAAGTGAACCGAGGTCTCAATAGAGGTTGCTTGTAGCAACCCAACCACCAGCGGAGCCTCCAAGTCCAACTTTGCATTCGTTCTCGCTGGACCAAGCGTTGCTCGTGGATCTCAGTGGCATAGAGTATATGGTGTCAACCATGAGCCACTAGACTCTGAGTTCCGGCCCAACTCAGGCTATCTCGAACTGATGAGTCCCAACCAGGACGAAACCGCGGTCTTCGGGTGCCAGTGTTGGGGTGAGCAACACTATAATGTTTCCATTTTACTTACGGTCTTTGTGATCGGAATGACCGAGGTCCACCTCAAGTGAACCGAGGTCTCAATAGAGGTTGCTTGTAGCAACCCAACCACCAGCGGAGCCTCCAAGTCCAACTTTGCATTCGTTCTCGCTGGACCAAGCGTTGCTCGTGGATCTCAGTGGCATAGTGTTTATGGTGTCAACCATGAGCCACTAGACTCTGAGTTCCGGCCCAACTCAGGCTATCTCGAACTGATGAGTCCCAACCAGGACGAAACCGCGGTCTTCGGGTGCCAGTGTTGGGGTGAGCAACACTATAATGTTTCCATTTTACTTACGGTCTTTGTGATCGGAATGACCGAGGTCCACCTCAAGTGAACCGAGGTCTCAATAGAGGTTGCTTGTAGCAACCCAACCACCAGCGGAGCCTCCAAGTCCAACTTTGCATTCGTTCTCGCTGGACCAAGCGTTGCTCGTGGATCTCAGTGGCATAGTGCTTATGGTGTCAACCATGAGCCACTAGACTCTGAGTTCCGGCCCAACTCAGGCTATCTCGAACTGATGAGTCCCAACCAGGACGAAACCGCGGTCTTCGGGTGCCAGTGTTGGGGTGAGCAACACTATAATGTTTCCATTTTACTTACGGTCTTTGTGATCGGAATGACCGAGGTCCACCTCAAGTGAACCGAGGATTCCATAGATGTTGCTTGTACCAAACCAACCACCAGCGCAACCTCCAAGTCCAACTTTGCATTCGTTCTCGCTGGACCAAGCGTTGCTCGTGGATCTCAGTGGCATAGTGTTTATGGTGTCAACCATGAGCCACTAGACTCTGAGTTCCGGCCCAACTCAGGCTATCTCGAACTGATGAGTCCCAACCAGGACGAAACCGCGGTCTTCGGGTGCCAGTGTTGGGGTGAGCAACACTATAATGTTTCCATTTTACTTACGGTCTTTGTGATCGGAATGACCGAGGTCCACCTCAAGTGAACCGAGGTCTCAATAGAGGTTGCTTGTAGCAACCCAACCACCAGCGGAGCCTCCAAGTCCAACTTTGCATTCGTTCTCGCTGGACCAAGCGTTGCTCGTGGATCTCAGTGGCATAGTGCTTATGGTGTCAACCATGAGCCACTAGACTCTGAGTTCCGGCCCAACTCAGGCTATCTCGAACTGATGAGTCCCAACCAGGACGAAACCGCGGTCTTCGGGTGCCAGTGTTGGGGTGAGCAACACTATAATGTTTCCATTTTACTTACGGTCTTTGTGATCGGAATGACCGAGGTCCACCTCAAGTGAACCGAGGTCTCAATAGAGGTTGCTTGTAGCAACCCAACCACCAGCGGAGCCTCCAAGTCCAACTTTGCATTCGTTCTCGCTGGACCAAGCGTTGCTCGTGGATCTCAGTGGCATAGTGTTTATGGTGTCAACCATGAGCCACTAGACTCTGAGTTCCGGCCCAACTCAGGCTATCTCGAACTGATGAGTCCCAACCAGGACGAAACCGCGGTCTTCGGGTGCCAGTTTTGGGGTGAGCAACACTATAATGTTTCCATTTTACTTACGGTCTTTGTGATCGGAATGACCGAGGTCCACCTCAAGTGAACCGAGGTCTCAATAGAGGTTGCTTGTAGCAACCCAACCACCAGCGGAGCCTCCAAGTCCAACTTTGCATTCGTTCTCGCTGGACCAAGCGTTGCTCGTGGATCTCAGTGGCATAGTGCTTATGGTGTCAACCATGAGCCACTAGACTCTGAGTTCCGGCCCAACTCAGGCTATCTCGAACTGATGAGTCCCAACCAGGACGAAACCGCGGTCTTCGGGTGCCAGTTTTGGGGTGAGCAACACTATAATGTTTCCATTTTACTTACGGTCTTTGTGATCGGAATGACCGAGGTCCACCTCAAGTGAACCGAGGTCTCAATAGAGGTTGCTTGTAGCAACCCAACCACCAGCGGAGCCTCCAAGTCCAACTTTGCATTCGTTCTCGCTGGACCAAGCGTTGCTCGTGGATCTCAGTGGCATAGTGCTTATGGTGTCAACCATGAGCCACTAGACTCTGAGTTCCGGCCCAACTCAGGCTATCTCGAACTGATGAGTCCCAACCAGGACGAAACCGCGGTCTTCGGGTGCCCGTGTTGGGGTGAGCAACACTATAATGTTTCCATTTTACTTACGGTCTTTGTGATCGGAATGACCGAGGTCCACCTCAAGTGAACCGAGGTGTCAATAGAGGTTGCTTGTAGCAACCCAACCACCAGCGGAGCCTCCAAGTCCAACTTTGCATTCGTTCTCGCTGGACCAAGCGTTGCTCGTGGATCTCAGTGGCATAGTGCTTATGGTGTCAACCATGAGCCACTAGACTCTGAGTTCCGGCCCAACTCAGGCTATCTCGAACTGATGAGTCCCACCCAGGACGAAACCGCGGTCCTCGCGTGACAATGTTTGGGTGAGCAACACTATAATGTTTCCATTTTACTTACGGTCTTTGTGATCGGAATGACCGAGGTCCACCTCAAGTGAACCGAGGTCTCAATAGAGGTTGCTTGTAGCAACCCAACCACCAGCGGAGCCTCCAAGTCCAACTTTGCATTCGTTCTCGCTGGACCAAGCGTTGCTCGTGGATCTCAGTGGCATAGTGCTTATGGTGTCAACCATGAGCCACTAGACTCTGAGTTCCGGCCCAACTCAGGCTATCTCGAACTGATGAGTCCCAACCAGGACGAAACCGCGGTCTTCGGGTGCCAGTGTTGGGGTGAGCAACACTATAATGTTTCCATTTTACTTACGGTCTTTGTGATCGGAATGACCGAGGTCCACCTCAAGTGAACCGAGGTCTCAATAGAGGTTGCTTGTAGCAACCCAACCACCAGCGGAGCCTCCAAGTCCAACTTTGCATTCGTTCTCGCTGGACCAAGCGTTGCTCGTGGATCTCAGTGGCATAGTGCTTATGGTGTCAACCATGAGCCACTAGACTCTGAGTTCCGGCCCAACTCAGGCTATCTCGAACTGATGAGTCCCAACCAGGACGAAACCGCGGTCTTCGGGTGCCAGTTTTGGGGTGAGCAACACTATAATGTTTCCATTTTACTTACGGTCTTTGTGATCGGAATGACCGAGGTCCACCTCAAGTGAACCGAGGTCTCAATAGAGGTTGCTTGTAGCAACCCAACCACCAGCGGAGCCTCCAAGTCCAACTTTGCATTCGTTCTCGCTGGACCAAGCGTTGCTCGTGGATCTCAGTGGCATAGTGCTTATGGTGTCAACCATGAGCCACTAGACTCTGAGTTCCGGCCCAACTCAGGCTATCTCGAACTGATGAGTCCCAACCAGGACGAAACCGCGGTCTTCGGGTGCCAGTGTTGGGGTGAGCAACACTATAATGTTTCCATTTTACTTACGGTCTTTGTGATCGGAATGACCGAGGTCCACCTCAAGTGAACCGAGGTCTCAATAGAGGTTGCTTGTAGCAACCCAACCACCAGCGGAGCCTCCAAGTCCAACTTTGCATTCGTTCTCGCTGGACCAAGCGTTGCTCGTGGATCTCAGTGGCATAGTGCTTATGGTGTCAACCATGAGCCACTAGACTCTGAGTTCCGGCCCAACTCAGGCTATCTCGAACTGATGAGTCCCAACCAGGACGAAACCGCGGTCTTCGGGTGCCAGTTTTGGGGTGAGCAACACTATAATTTTTCCATTTTACTTACGGTCTTTGTGATCGGAATGACCGAGGTCCACCTCAAGTGAACCGAGGTCTCAATAGAGGTTGCTTGTAGCAACCCAACCACCAGCGGAGCCTCCAAGTCCAACTTTGCATTCGTTCTCGCTGGACCAAGCGTTGCTCGTGGATCTCAGTGGCATAGTGCTTATGGTGTCAACCATGAGCCACTAGACTCTGAGTTCCGGCCCAACTCAGGCTATCTCGAACTGATGAGTCCCAACCAGGACGAAACCGCGGTCTTCGGGTGCCAGTTTTGGGGTGAGCAACACTATAATGTTTCCATTTTACTTACGGTCTTTGTGATCGGAATGACCGAGGTCCACCTCAAGTGAACCGAGGTCTCAATAGAGGTTGCTTGTAGCAACCCAACCACCAGCGGAGCCTCCAAGTCCAACTTTGCATTCGTTCTCGCTGGACCAAGCGTTGCTCGTGGATCTCAGTGGCATAGTGCTTATGGTGTCAACCATGAGCCACTAGACTCTGAGTTCCGGCCCAACTCAGGCTATCTCGAACTGATGAGTCCCAACCAGGACGAAACCGCGGTCTTCGGGTGCCAGTTTTGGGGTGAGCAACACTATAATGTTTCCATTTTACTTACGGTCTTTGTGATCGGAATGACCGAGGTCCACCTCAAGTGAACCGAGGTCTCAATAGAGGTTGCTTGTAGCAACCCAACCACCAGCGGAGCCTCCAAGTCCAACTTTGCATTCGTTCTCGCTGGACCAAGCGTTGCTCGTGGATCTCAGTGGCATAGTGCTTATGGTGTCAACCATGAGCCACTAGACTCTGAGTTCCGGCCCAACTCAGGCTATCTCGAACTGATGAGTCCCAACCAGGACGAAACCGCGGTCTTCGGGTGCCAGTTTTGGGGTGAGCAACACTATAATGTTTCCATTTTACTTACGGTCTTTGTGATCGGAATGACCGAGGTCCACCTCAAGTGAACCGAGGTCTCAATAGAGGTTGCTTGTAGCAACCCAACCACCAGCGGAGCCTCCAAGTCCAACTTTGCATTCGTTCTCGCTGGACCAAGCGTTGCTCGTGGATCTCAGTGGCATAGTGCTTATGGTGTCAACCATGAGCCACTAGACTCTGAGTTCCGGCCCAACTCAGGCTATCTCGAACTGATGAGTCCCAACCAGGACGAAACCGCGGTCTTCGGGTGCCAGTGTTGGGGTGAGCAACACTATAATGTTTCCATTTTACTTACGGTCTTTGTGATCGGAATGACCGAGGTCCACCTCAAGTGAACCGAGGTCTCAATAGAGGTTGCTTGTAGCAACCCAACCACCAGCGGAGCCTCCAAGTCCAACTTTGCATTCGTTCTCGCTGGACCAAGCGTTGCTCGTGGATCTCAGTGGCATAGTGCTTATGGTGTCAACCATGAGCCACTAGACTCTGAGTTCCGGCCCAACTCAGGCTATCTCGAACTGATGAGTCCCAACCAGGACGAAACCGCGGTCTTCGGGTGCCAGTTTTGGGGTGAGCAACACTATAATGTTTCCATTTTACTTACGGTCTTTGTGATCGGAATGACCGAGGTCCACCTCAAGTGAACCGAGGTCTCAATAGAGGTTGCTTGTAGCAACCCAACCACCAGCGGAGCCTCCAAGTCCAACTTTGCATTCGTTCTCGCTGGACCAAGCGTTGCTCGTGGATCTCAGTTGCATAGTGCTTATGGTGTCAACCATGAGCCACTAGACTCTGAGTTCCGGCCCAACTCAGGCTATCTCGAACTGATGAGTCCCAACCAGGACGAAACCGCGGTCTTCGGGTGCCAGTGTTGGGGTGAGCAACACTATAATGTTTCCATTTTACTTACGGTCTTTGTGATCGGAATGACCGAGGTCCACCTCAAGTGAACCGAGGTCTCAATAGAGGTTGCTTGTAGCAACCCAACCACCAGCGGAGCCTCCAAGTCCAACTTTGCATTCGTTCTCGCTGGACCAAGCGTTGCTCGTGGATCTCAGTGGCATAGTGTTTATGGTGTCAACCATGAGCCACTAGACTCTGAGTTCCGGCCCAACTCAGGCTATCTCGAACTGATGAGTCCCAACCAGGACGAAACCGCGGTCTTCGGGTGCCAGTGTTGGGGTGAGCAACACTATAATGTTTCCATTTTACTTACGGTCTTTGTGATCGGAATGACCGAGGTCCACCTCAAGTGAACCGAGGTCTCAATAGAGGTTGCTTGTAGCAACCCAACCACCAGCGGAGCCTCCAAGTCCAACTTTGCATTCGTTCTCGCTGGACCAAGCGTTGCTCGTGGATCTCAGTGGCATAGTGTTTATGGTGTCAACCATGAGCCACTAGACTCTGAGTTCCGGCCCAACTCAGGCTATCTCGAACTGATGAGTCCCAAGCAGGACGAAACCGCGGTCTTCGGGTGCCAGTGTTGGGGTGAGCAACACTATAATGTTTCCATTTTACTTACGGTCTTTGTGATCGGAATGACCGAGGTCCACCTCAAGTGAACCGAGGTCTCAATAGAGGTTGCTTGTAGCAACCCAACCACCAGCGGAGCCTCCAAGTCCAACTTTGCATTCGTTCTCGCTGGACCAAGCGTTGCTCGTGGATCTCAGTGGCATAGTGTTTATGGTGTCAACCATGAGCCACTAGACTCTGAGTTCCGGCCCAACTCAGGCTATCTCGAACTGATGAGTCCCAACCAGGACGAAACCGCGGTCTTCGGGTGCCAGTGTTGGGGTGAGCAACACTATAATGTTTCCATTTTACTTACGGTCTTTGTGATCGGAATGACCGAGGTCCACCTCAAGTGAACCGAGGTCTCAATAGAGGTTGCTTGTAGCAACCCAACCACCAGCGGAGCCTCCAAGTCCAACTTTGCATTCGTTCTCGCTGGACCAAGCGTTGCTCGTGGATCTCAGTGGCATAGTGTTTATGGTGTCAACCATGAGCCACTAGACTCTGAGTTCCGGCCCAACTCAGGCTATCTCGAACTGATGAGTCCCAACCAGGACGAAACCGCGGTCTTCGGGTGCCAGTGTTGGGGTGAGCAACACTATAATGTTTCCATTTTACTTACGGTCTTTGTGATCGGAATGACCGAGGTCCACCTCAAGTGAACCGAGGTCTCAATAGAGGTTGCTTGTAGCAACCCAACCACCAGCGGAGCCTCCAAGTCCAACTTTGCATTCGTTCTCGCTGGACCAAGCGTTGCTCGTGGATCTCAGTGGCATAGTGTTTATGGTGTCAACCATGAGCCACTAGACTCTGAGTTCCGGCCCAACTCAGGCTATCTCGAACTGATGAGTCCCAACCAGGACGAAACCGCGGTCTTCGGGTGCCAGTGTTGGGGTGAGCAACACTATAATGTTTCCATTTTACTTACGGTCTTTGTGATCGGAATGACCGAGGTCCACCTCAAGTGAACCGAGGTCTCAATAGAGGTTGCTTGTAGCAACCCAACCACCAGCGGAGCCTCCAAGTCCAACTTTGCATTCGTTCTCGCTGGACCAAGCGTTGCTCGTGGATCTCAGTGGCATAGTGTTTATGGTGTCAACCATGAGCCACTAGACTCTGAGTTCCGGCCCAACTCAGGCTATCTCGAACTGATGAGTCCCAACCAGGACGAAACCGCGGTCTTCGGGTGCCAGTGTTGGGGTGAGCAACACTATAATGTTTCCATTTTACTTACGGTCTTTGTGATCGGAATGACCGAGGTCCACCTCAAGTGAACCGAGGTCTCAATAGAGGTTGCTTGTAGCAACCCAACCACCAGCGGAGCCTCCAAGTCCAACTTTGCATTCGTTCTCGCTGGACCAAGCGTTGCTCGTGGATCTCAGTGGCATAGTGTTTATGGTGTCAACCATGAGCCACTAGACTCTGAGTTCCGGCCCAACTCAGGCTATCTCGAACTGATGAGTCCCAACCAGGACGAAACCGCGGTCTTCGGGTGCCAGTGTTGGGGTGAGCAACACTATAATGTTTCCATTTTACTTACGGTCTTTGTGATCGGAATGACCGAGGTCCACCTCAAGTGAACCGAGGTCTCAATAGAGGTTGCTTGTAGCAACCCAACCACCAGCGGAGCCTCCAAGTCCAACTTTGCATTCGTTCTCGCTGGACCAAGCGTTGCTCGTGGATCTCAGTGGCATAGTGTTTATGGTGTCAACCATGAGCCACTAGACTCTGAGTTCCGGCCCAACTCAGGCTATCTCGAACTGATGAGTCCCAACCAGGACGAAACCGCGGTCTTCGGGTGCCAGTGTTGGGGTGAGCAACACTATAATGTTTCCATTTTACTTACGGTCTTTGTGATCGGAATGACCGAGGTCCACCTCAAGTGAACCGAGGTCTCAATAGAGGTTGCTTGTAGCAACCCAACCACCAGCGGAGCCTCCAAGTCCAACTTTGCATTCGTTCTCGCTGGACCAAGCGTTGCTCGTGGATCTCAGTGGCATAGTGTTTATGGTGTCAACCATGAGCCACTAGACTCTGAGTTCCGGCCCAACTCAGGCTATCTCGAACTGATGAGTCCCAACCAGGACGAAACCGCGGTCTTCGGGTGCCAGTGTTGGGGTGAGCAACACTATAATGTTTCCATTTTACTTACGGTCTTTGTGATCGGAATGACCGAGGTCCACCTCAAGTGAACCGAGGTCTCAATAGAGGTTGCTTGTAGCAACCCAACCACCAGCGGAGCCTCCAAGTCCAACTTTGCATTCGTTCTCGCTGGACCAAGCGTTGCTCGTGGATCTCAGTGGCATAGTGTTTATGGTGTCAACCATGAGCCACTAGACTCTGAGTTCCGGCCCAACTCAGGCTATCTCGAACTGATGAGTCCCAACCAGGACGAAACCGCGGTCTTCGGGTGCCAGTGTTGGGGTGAGCAACACTATAATGTTTCCATTTTACTTACGGTCTTTGTGATCGGAATGACCGAGGTCCACCTCAAGTGAACCGAGGTCTCAATAGAGGTTGCTTGTAGCAACCCAACCACCAGCGGAGCCTCCAAGTCCAACTTTGCATTCGTTCTCGCTGGACCAAGCGTTGCTCGTGGATCTCAGTGGCATAGTGTTTATGGTGTCAACCATGAGCCACTAGACTCTGAGTTCCGGCCCAACTCAGGCTATCTCGAACTGATGAGTCCCAACCAGGACGAAACCGCGGTCTTCGGGTGCCAGTGTTGGGGTGAGCAACACTATAATGTTTCCATTTTACTTACGGTCTTTGTGATCGGAATGACCGAGGTCCACCTCAAGTGAACCGAGGTCTCAATAGAGGTTGCTTGTAGCAACCCAACCACCAGCGGAGCCTCCAAGTCCAACTTTGCATTCGTTCTCGCTGGACCAAGCGTTGCTCGTGGATCTCAGTGGCATAGTGTTTATGGTGTCAACCATGAGCCACTAGACTCTGAGTTCCGGCCCAACTCAGGCTATCTCGAACTGATGAGTCCCAACCAGGACGAAACCGCGGTCTTCGGGTGCCAGTGTTGGGGTGAGCAACACTATAATGTTTCCATTTTACTTACGGTCTTTGTGATCGGAATGACCGAGGTCCACCTCAAGTGAACCGAGGTCTCAATAGAGGTTGCTTGTAGCAACCCAACCACCAGCGGAGCCTCCAAGTCCAACTTTGCATTCGTTCTCGCTGGACCAAGCGTTGCTCGTGGATCTCAGTGGCATAGTGTTTATGGTGTCAACCATGAGCCACTAGACTCTGAGTTCCGGCCCAACTCAGGCTATCTCGAACTGATGAGTCCCAACCAGGACGAAACCGCGGTCTTCGGGTGCCAGTGTTGGGGTGAGCAACACTATAATGTTTCCATTTTACTTACGGTCTTTGTGATCGGAATGACCGAGGTCCACCTCAAGTGAACCGAGGTCTCAATAGAGGTTGCTTGTAGCAACCCAACCACCAGCGGAGCCTCCAAGTCCAACTTTGCATTCGTTCTCGCTGGACCAAGCGTTGCTCGTGGATCTCAGTGGCATAGTGTTTATGGTGTCAACCATGAGCCACTAGACTCTGAGTTCCGGCCCAACTCAGGCTATCTCGAACTGATGAGTCCCAACCAGGACGAAACCGCGGTCTTCGGGTGCCAGTGTTGGGGTGAGCAACACTATAATGTTTCCATTTTACTTACGGTCTTTGTGATCGGAATGACCGAGGTCCACCTCAAGTGAACCGAGGTCTCAATAGAGGTTGCTTGTAGCAACCCAACCACCAGCGGAGCCTCCAAGTCCAACTTTGCATTCGTTCTCGCTGGACCAAGCGTTGCTCGTGGATCTCAGTGGCATAGTGTTTATGGTGTCAACCATGAGCCACTAGACTCTGAGTTCCGGCCCAACTCAGGCTATCTCGAACTGATGAGTCCCAACCAGGACGAAACCGCGGTCTTCGGGTGCCAGTGTTGGGGTGAGCAACACTATAATGTTTCCATTTTACTTACGGTCTTTGTGATCGGAATGACCGAGGTCCACCTCAAGTGAACCGAGGTCTCAATAGAGGTTGCTTGTAGCAACCCAACCACCAGCGGAGCCTCCAAGTCCAACTTTGCATTCGTTCTCGCTGGACCAAGCGTTGCTCGTGGATCTCAGTGGCATAGTGTTTATGGTGTCAAACATGAGCCACTAGACTCTGAGTTCCGGCCCAACTCAGGCTATCTCGAACTGATGAGTCCCAACCAGGACGAAACCGCGGTCTTCGGGTGCCAGTGTTGGGGTGAGCAACACTATAATGTTTCCATTTTACTTACGGTCTTTGTGATCGGAATGACCGAGGTCCACCTCAAGTGAACCGAGGTCTCAATAGAGGTTGCTTGTAGCAACCCAACCACCAGCGGAGCCTCCAAGTCCAACTTTGCATTCGTTCTCGCTGGACCAAGCGTTGCTCGTGGATCTCAGTGGCATAGTGTTTATGGTGTCAACCATGAGCCACTAGACTCTGAGTTCCGGCCCAACTCAGGCTATCTCGAACTGATGAGTCCCAACCAGGACGAAACCGCGGTCTTCGGGTGCCAGTGTTGGGGTGAGCAACACTATAATGTTTCCATTTTACTTACGGTCTTTGTGATCGGAATGACCGCGGTCCACCTCAAGTGAACCGAGGTCTCAATAGAGGTTGCTTGTAGCAACCCAACCACCAGCGGAGCCTCCAAGTCCAACTTTGCATTCGTTCTCGCTGGACCAAGCGTTGCTCGTGGATCTCAGTGGCATAGTGCTTATGGTGTCAACCATGAGCCACTAGACTCTGAGTTCCGGCCCAACTCAGGCTATCTCGAACTGATGAGTCCCAACCAGGACGAAACCGCGGTCTTCGGGTGCCAGTGTTGGGGTGAGCAACACTATAATGTTTCCATTTTACTTACGGTCTTTGTGATCGGAATGACCGCGGTCCACCTCAAGTGAACCGAGGTCTCAATAGAGGTTGCTTGTAGCAACCCAACCACCAGCGGAGCCTCCAAGTCCAACTTTGCATTCGTTCTCGCTGGACCAAGCGTTGCTCGTGGATCTCAGTGGCATAGTGTTTATGGTGTCAACCATGAGCCACTAGACTCTGAGTTCCGGCCCAACTCAGGCTATCTCGAACTGATGAGTCCCAACCAGGACGAAACCGCGGTCTTCGGGTGCCAGTGTTGGGGTGAGCAACACTATAATGTTTCCATTTTACTTACGGTCTTTGTGATCGGAATGACCGCGGTCCACCTCAAGTGAACCGAGGTCTCAATAGAGGTTGCTTGTAGCAACCCAACCACCAGCGGAGCCTCCAAGTCCAACTTTGCATTCGTTCTCGCTGGACCAAGCGTTGCTCGTGGATCTCAGTGGCATAGTGTTTATGGTGTCAACCATGAGCCACTAGACTCTGAGTTCCGGCCCAACTCAGGCTATCTCGAACTGATGAGTCCCAACCAGGACGAAACCGCGGTCTTCGGGTGCCAGTGTTGGGGTGAGCAACACTATAATGTTTCCATTTTACTTACGGTCTTTGTGATCGGAATGACCGCGGTCCACCTCAAGTGAACCGAGGTCTCAATAGAGGTTGCTTGTAGCAACCCAACCACCAGCGGAGCCTCCAAGTCCAACTTTGCATTCGTTCTCGCTGGACCAAGCGTTGCTCGTGGATCTCAGTGGCATAGTGTTTATGGTGTCAACCATGAGCCACTAGACTCTGAGTTCCGGCCCAACTCAGGCTATCTCGAACTGATGAGTCCCAACCAGGACGAAACCGCGGTCTTCGGGTGCCAGTGTTGGGGTGAGCAACACTATAATGTTTCCATTTTACTTACGGTCTTTGTGATCGGAATGACCGCGGTCCACCTCAAGTGAACCGAGGTCTCAATAGAGGTTGCTTGTAGCAACCCAACCACCAGCGGAGCCTCCAAGTCCAACTTTGCATTCGTTCTCGCTGGACCAAGCGTTGCTCGTGGATCTCAGTGGCATAGTGTTTATGGTGTCAACCATGAGCCACTAGACTCTGAGTTCCGGCCCAACTCAGGCTATCTCGAACTGATGAGTCCCAACCAGGACGAAACCGCGGTCTTCGGGTGCCAGTGTTGGGGTGAGCAACACTATAATGTTTCCATTTTACTTACGGTCTTTGTGATCGGAATGACCGCGGTCCACCTCAAGTGAACCGAGGTCTCAATAGAGGTTGCTTGTAGCAACCCAACCACCAGCGGAGCCTCCAAGTCCAACTTTGCATTCGTTCTCGCTGGACCAAGCGTTGCTCGTGGATCTCAGTGGCATAGTGTTTATGGTGTCAACCATGAGCCACTAGACTCTGAGTTCCGGCCCAACTCAGGCTATCTCGAACTGATGAGTCCCAACCAGGACGAAACCGCGGTCTTCGGGTGCCAGTGTTGGGGTGAGCAACACTATAATGTTTCCATTTTACTTACGGTCTTTGTGATCGGAATGACCGCGGTCCACCTCAAGTGAACCGAGGTCTCAATAGAGGTTGCTTGTAGCAACCCAACCACCAGCGGAGCCTCCAAGTCCAACTTTGCATTCGTTCTCGCTGGACCAAGCGTTGCTCGTGGATCTCAGTGGCATAGTGTTTATGGTGTCAACCATGAGCCACTAGACTCTGAGTTCCGGCCCAACTCAGGCTATCTCGAACTGATGAGTCCCAACCAGGACGAAACCGCGGTCTTCGGGTGCCAGTGTTGGGGTGAGCAACACTATAATGTTTCCATTTTACTTACGGTCTTTGTGATCGGAATGACCGCGGTCCACCTCAAGTGAACCGAGGTCTCAATAGAGGTTGCTTGTAGCAACCCAACCACCAGCGGAGCCTCCAAGTCCAACTTTGCATTCGTTCTCGCTGGACCAAGCGTTGCTCGTGGATCTCAGTGGCATAGTGTTTATGGTGTCAACCATGAGCCACTAGACTCTGAGTTCCGGCCCAACTCAGGCTATCTCGAACTGATGAGTCCCAACCAGGACGAAACCGCGGTCTTCGGGTGCCAGTGTTGGGGTGAGCAACACTATAATGTTTCCATTTTACTTACGGTCTTTGTGATCGGAATGACCGCGGTCCACCTCAAGTGAACCGAGGTCTCAATAGAGGTTGCTTGTAGCAACCCAACCACCAGCGGAGCCTCCAAGTCCAACTTTGCATTCGTTCTCGCTGGACCAAGCGTTGCTCGTGGATCTCAGTGGCATAGTGTTTATGGTGTCAACCATGAGCCACTAGACTCTGAGTTCCGGCCCAACTCAGGCTATCTCGAACTGATGAGTCCCAACCAGGACGAAACCGCGGTCTTCGGGTGCCAGTGTTGGGGTGAGCAACACTATAATGTTTCCATTTTACTTACGGTCTTTGTGATCGGAATGACCGAGGTCCACCTCAAGTGAACCGAGGTCTCAATAGAGGTTGCTTGTAGCAACCCAACCACCAGCGGAGCCTCCAAGTCCAACTTTGCATTCGTTCTCGCTGGACCAAGCGTTGCTCGTGGATCTCAGTGGCATAGTGTTTATGGTGTCAACCATGAGCCACTAGACTCTGAGTTCCGGCCCAACTCAGGCTATCTCGAACTGATGAGTCCCAACCAGGACGAAACCGCGGTCTTCGGGTGCCAGTGTTGGGGTGAGCAACACTATAATGTTTCCATTTTACTTACGGTCTTTGTGATCGGAATGACCGAGGTCCACCTCAAGTGAACCGAGGTCTCAATAGAGGTTGCTTGTAGCAACCCAACCACCAGCGGAGCCTCCAAGTCCAACTTTGCATTCGTTCTCGCTGGACCAAGCGTTGCTCGTGGATCTCAGTGGCATAGTGTTTATGGTGTCAACCATGAGCCACTAGACTCTGAGTTCCGGCCCAACTCAGGCTATCTCGAACTGATGAGTCCCAACCAGGACGAAACCGCGGTCTTCGGGTGCCAGTGTTGGGGTGAGCAACACTATAATGTTTCCATAGGTCTTTTTAAGCTGGCTAAATTTCCTTCCATTTTATTTGGTTTGTTCTGCCTACCTGAATAATCTTCTATTAACTTACACACGTTGCTTGCGCTAATTGCGCTTAGCTTCGTTAACTTTATTGCGTTTGTAGCATATTTCGAGTAACTTGTGAACATTTTGTGCTTGTCGCTTGTTCGTTGGTAAGCAGCTTACTTCATATGCTAATTTAGCGAAGAGTTATGTCTGCATAGCCGTGTGTTTTAACAGCTATACTTTTTGATAAGTTTATTTCAAATGATTGGCTGTTGCGTGATATTCCCGGTGTGGCTGCGTTTGATATGCATGTTGACTAGGTGTCGACCTGTCTATTACCCACTACCTGGTCCATGCTGGCTCCAGGAGACAGTTGGTCGTTGCTGGAGGCGACGGGGTGCACGGTCCTTGTGGTCGTGCTAGGCTCGAAGAGTGGATACATGCACTCAGTGTGGAGCAGACTACGGTCCAACCACCGCCTTGTGTGCTGTTGATTCCCCAAACACAGCGTGCTTGCATTTGTCTGTGAAGCAGTGTGGGCCGGCACCGTTGCTGAAATCTGGCTCCCGTCCACATGCCTCCCGGTCTTATTCCTTCGGGTTTACACTGGATATGGGGTGTGTGGTTGGAACTGTGGGTGGTGCAGCGCAAGCCACTCATGATCCCTCTGTAGGCACAGGCGTCCTGTGGTTGTCCGCTGGAGTCCACTGTGGCAGGCAAATCCCAAACCGGATGCCGCCAACCATATCATTTGTGCTACCAAACGGAGTATGACTTTCTCTAGGCGTACTAATAGCTGTCATCTTTTTGTGGACATTTCTTGATGAACACCATCCACTATAACACCCTGGGGGAATGATAAGCTTCGCTCCTGTTACTAGGACATGGAGCTATGCTCATGGAGTAAGCATCGGTGGGCACCACTTGTGTGTCGATGCAATCATGAGTAGGGGGATTTTAGTGTAATTAAGTGAGGTTCTTCGAAGCCAGTTTCCAAATCAGATAGTCGTTCACGTGCCTGGAAAAGCACTAGACGGCATTTGCAGTCTGTTTGGGCATCGTCAGTAGTGTGCATCCATCGGATCTATCAAGATTCGAACCCATGACCACCAGCGGCTTGAACCGTCAGTCAGCAGCTTATGCCACTGGGCCACAGGGGGTCATGATTTACAAGCTAACTGCGATATAGGGCCTCTTGTCCTCCACTGCCATGCAAGTTACGAACGTTGCAGAGGACAGGGTTGGCCCCGAAAGACACGACGTCCACTAACAGTAGCTATGTACGACATAGCATTTAGAAACTGTCAGGGCGGATATATTTTGAGGTACTCATGAGTAGGAGATTTTGATGTAATTAACTGAGGTTCTTCGCAGCCAGTTTCCAAATCAGATAGTCGTTCACATGCCCGGAAAAGCACTAGACTGCAGTTGCAGCCTGTTTGGCATCGTCAGTAGTGCGCGTCCATCGGTGCTCATGGGTTCGAATCCTGATATATCCGATGGATGCGCACTACTGACGATGTCAAACAGGCTGAAACGGCAGTCTAGTGTTTTTCCGGGCATGTGGACGACTATCTTATTTGGAAACTGGATGCGAAGAGCCTCACTTAATCACTTGTGTGTGTTTGACGATAAAGTCGTGAGCTTCAGCAAACTTTTTTGCTAATCGCTCACTTGTGCACTCGTTGTCTTTTAACCATGACTCAGCGACATTTTGTCGCATACCTTTGGATCCATACTTGTTTGTCGTCCTTTTACAAACTCTAGTCGGTGGTATTATTTTCCCCAGTGTACCCCAGAGCACCCTACATTTACCTTGAGTTCCAAATTCCGGGCAGTGTTTCGCCGATATCCAAGCGCCAAACGTCGCGTAAACTCCAACCATCAGAGACATCGTCTGGTCTCACTCAGTTGCCTCTGAGGTTACCAATGAACAAGATGAACAAATGAGCATTTAATCACGGCGGATAAAAGCAAGTGCGATGACACGTCCCGGAAGGAATGGTTTGAGGTTGAAATATGATGAAAAAACATAAATATATCCTCTGGGTCCATGCTGCAGCGGGAGACGTCCAGCCCGATATATGAATAGTTTGAGGATAGGTAAGCAGTCAGTGTAAACAATAAAATACAAAATTTATCGGAGCGTGAAAACGTTCAGATAAGACATTAGGGGTGTCAACTGTGATGCACACTTGAGGTCAAGAAGTGAGAAAAGTAACACAATATAGGTCGCCTCACTTCAGATCCATATCTGATACATAAATTCCTGTAGAAATGCATCCTTGGCGTAATCC
>CALYDF020000881.1:0-20356 GCA_944474145.2 Dicrocoelium dendriticum | reverse complement strand
TGTTAGCTGCGCAGTCACCTTTTGATGATCGCATATTACAGGTGAGTTCCGCTAAGTCTGCGCAAGTTTGGCGGACCGATGCCAGCTCCTCAACAGAAAGTCTGCACAGTTTGGCTTTCACACCTTAGTAAACCGCCACTTGCGAGCGCCTAGTTCATTTCACTGACCGGTAGATAACATGGGAAATTAGAGCGTGGATAAACTATTAGAAATTTATTTAGACCATTTTTCTTATTAGTGTGATCACAACCCACTTCTTACAGCATGGCCGCCTATGTCCCTCTTAAAATTTATTCTCATTGCAGTTCCCCCGGGAATTGCCTATAGCCCCCGGAGCCATTTGGCCGCCTTAAAGAATAGTTGTTATGGCATGTGGGGGTCACGGAAACTTGCTCATGGATGAGTTAGACAGGGAAAAAGGATACACCTGTTAAGACCAATGAGAAAACATAGAAGCGTTGGAAGTGTTATTGGCTATTCGCCATAGACAGGTGATCACCTTAGACAGGTGGCTGCCTTAGTGCGTTGAACTGTAGTTATAAACATGCAACCGAAAATCACAGCTACGTTGAACAAGTCGCAAGGCAATCATTCATTATGACATTCAGATGACTTGGCGCTTTAAAGATAAAGCCCCCATTGTTTAGCGGAAGCATGATAACTGCATGATAACCTGCATTGCACTAAATAGTAATTTAATCTTCATTCATTTGTAAATAGATTTTACGTGGGTCGTTGAAAGATTATGAGTCTGGAACAGAAATCCGACTGCCAAGCAAGTTAAATAACTTATGTTAATCTACGGCATTTCGCGTTGCTTTTAAGCAAGTCCATGATTATTTCTCTTTTAGTTTCCTTTCAGCAGGTCCTTACAATTTCGTAAAATGGAGCAACTGGCGCATCGAGCACCTATCAAGTATTCCAATTTCAATGGATTGTCGCCATCTGAAATTCACATAGAAACGCTCGAAACATTACATAATAATGCCATTTTGTAGACACTGTTGGATGCAACAGTTTAAGCGCTGCATAGAGAGTATTGTATATAAGCCTAGGTCAAGCATACCGTCAAGCGCTATCACAGAGAAATTCTTGGCAAGCAAGATAGCCACTTAACAACTAGTCACGTAGTAGAAAATTTGAGCATCACCCAGGAGCGAGCAGATAATATCTTGACGAAAGAGCTAGGCTACTCAAAGGTTTCTGTCCGACGGGTGCCATGTCTTTTGACTGCTGCGGATGAGCGCATTCCGCATGTGAAGTCGAGGAAATATCTGGTGTTATTAGAGGCAGATGCCGGTAATTTTCCTGCACGATTCATTATTGTGGACGAATGTTTGGTTATTCACATACAATAAGTAATAAAAGAACAATCAAATCGGTGGAAGCGTGCGTTATATCCTAAAACAATGAAGGCCGAAATTACACTATCAGTTGGCAAGGTGATGGTTTCTGATGTTTTTGGGATTCTTTTGATGTGGTGATGATTGACTTCCTTGAAAGTGGCCATACCATCACCGCAAAGTATTATTGTGAGCTTCTGAAACGTCTCAGAGCAATACTTCTAGATATGAGGCCGGGAATGCTGACTAAAGGAGTCATTTTCCACAATGACAATGCATCAGCCCATACCCCTTCCATTGCTCAGATAAAAACGATTGCGGTTTCCAGCTTCTTCCCTACCCCCTGTTCACCAACTCTGGCTCCCTTTGACTTGCATCTGTTTCTAAACCTGAAAAAAGCTTTAGCTGGCACACCTTTTCTCAATATTAGTAACATCACTGAAGTAGCAGAAGCGTTTTTAGAGTCGCAATCTGAAGTGTATTTTTCGATTAGGATAAAAGCACTTCAGCACCGATGAAGCAAGTGTGTTGCAGTTGAGAACAAGTATGTTGACAAATTGAACGCATCGAATGCTCTGTAGCACGTTGGGTTATATTAAGGCTTAAAACGTTTCATACAACTCAACTAGTAATGTTTATAAATATGTTTATTATGGACGGAAATACTGTATCAGAAGCGCAAAAAATAAATATACACAAGCTTTTCCACACTCCTGGCTGGACGAGATACAAATATGTGCTAATGTGAATGCTTATCCGTAATTTACACATAACGGTTCAATAGATGTTTAAAATTTTCTCTTGAATCCGAAATATCCAGACGTCTATGTGAGACCCGTCGCAATGAAAATCAGTTTGGTTCTGGATATTAGAGCCACCATAACGCAGTCAGCATATGAACGTCAATTCGAGTGAGTTTAAAATGTTATGTCTAGATGAGGATGGGACTAAAAGAAAAGACAACCTCGTAAATTCTATCTTTTACTTTCTAAGCTTCGTAAGACCACCGGCCTCAGTGGTAAGTTTGAGTTTAGTGGTAACTACTAGGACGCGTCAGATAGTGATTTAACTTAAACGGAAATTAGATTGTTAGAGAAAGGTTTCAGCTTTACTACCGACAAACTTGACACAAACTGAGGTAATTCCTTGCGTTGAAAGCGCGGTAACAAATTTACCAAATGTAAAGGTGGTGCATATCTGCGCACAGAAACTGCATGTCAATACGTTTCAGCAACCGAAATGCCCAATCTAGCTTGAACTAAAGGTGTCAAGTTGCAAGTCATAAATGAAGACGGTATTATCGTAATTACACAGCCCGCTTAGGGAAAGCAACCATAGTGATTAATAAATCGGATTATTTTGTGGAAAAAGCACAGCATTTTAAGATAGGACTGTATAATTTAATTGAAAAGAAAATCGTAACCACTGTGATGAATAGGAATAAAACTGACATTGGTAAATATGTGAGAGTTGTAAATGAGTCTTTCCGGGTTGGTCAATGATATAGTCTCTATACGAAATCTACTCCGCCTCTAGGGTTTTGCGGGCTATCAAGGATACATGCGGCCTGAAGTCGACGGTTTAGACATTCCGACTAACGGACTCTCAAGATATTCGGAAGAAATACTATGGTCTTTAAAGGGACGCACGAGTATCTTCATGAGGAATTAGTACTGGTTCGCTAAATAGATAACAGGGCTCAATATTGATCCAAATGAACCAGTGGTATGCTTTCATGTCACCTCGCATTACAGTAACGTTGCCTAAGAGGAAGCGCTAGAGTTATCAAGACACTCTCTGAACGAAAACGGCACACTGGGAGAGAGAACAAATCTAACAGTTGATCAAATCGTGTACGGCATGCCATTAGGCTTCAGTATGCCCTATTTAATTTTCCAGTCGAAGCTGTAAACCTAAGGCAAGTCTGAAGATGGGCTCGCAATTATCGCCTGTAATAGTGAAATGGTACATGAATGAATTCGAGAAGCAGACCGCTGCATACTTCTGCGGATCACTGAAATTTGAGTGAAGCAACGTAGACGATGCTTCCGTGATAATACAAAGAGAATTTGGAGGATTCGCCAAAGAATCTAAAGTCCATTGACGGGTGAAAAGTTGCAATGCGTTCTCCAAGTCTTGCAGAGATAAGATACCATTCCTTGACTGCCTAGTTTACAGAAACGGAGGGAATTTGAAAACAACCATATACCGTAGTTCGTCATATAACATTTGGATACTCTAGTACACTTTAGACCATCCAAAATCCGTTTACATGTGGATAGCCTCATCATTCTTCAACAAGGCAAAGACTTTGTGCGCAACGGAAGAACTTAAAAGTGCCGCAAGGAAGGAGGCGCATATTAACCCATTAAGCAGTAGCTATCCGCGACATCTAGTGAAACGCCCGTTACAAGATGCCTTAAATCCACAGGAAAGTTACACGGCGCAGAAGGTAGAAATGGTGGAAATTAACCCGAAAAAGGAACCTCGGAAGTAGTTCAGAGGGTAGGTAACAATGAGAGTATTAAGGTGAACTTCCAAAGTGACTAAACCTTAGGCCCAACGCTGGCGCGCCTGTAAGGTTCCATTCACACAGATCTAACATTAAACTGTGGGTAGAAATCAACTGTGCAGACCGTGTGTAGGTATACATTGGTCAGACATGTACATCGCAACGAACGCGGAGCATAGGACCTAAATGGCGCATTTGGCGACGGCCGAGAAGTGTGCTTGAATACATAGCTCTGTTAAGAGCCTTTGTCATAACTGTACATGGTCTAGAAACCGGGCATCAGACGGCTTTGCATAAGCTTAGGATCGTTAGGAAAGGTTACGAGCGAAGTCCCATAGGTTAAGTGCCGAGATGATCAAAATCACAAAAGCTGACATCCTTGTGAATAAAATGAAGGTAGAACCCTCGAATGCCAGGCGACCAAACTTAAGCTGACCAGCCTGGAAATAGTCACTACGCGGGTCAGGTAGGATGGTAAAGGTTGACGCCAATATCATCTTCGCCAAGTCGTTACTTGACAACAGGAAGAACAGTGAAAGCTTGACAATAGCCCCACCAGAGACGGCTTCCCCATCTGGATCAGTAGGAATCTCTTGACTTGTATCTCAGTTGTCAAGAATACCTCCCTTACCTGCTTTAATATTCTACATCATCTATGTAACAATTTACTTAAGCCAACAAATCATTTTCGTCAAACTTGAAACACCCAACCAAATAAAAAATCATTATGCAAAAACGTCAAAAAATCATGATTCCTCAGACTGTTCGCAGTAAATTCCAAGAGTTCTGTAGCAGGCAATGGAATGCAGTGGGCATGTTCAAAACTAAAGAAACGAAACGACATAACAACTATTCATATATATACAGTTGTAATGTCGTTTTTTCTTAGGTTTTGATTATGCCCACAACATTTGGTTGCCTTCTACGGTTGGCGGCATCCGGATTCGGATTCGCCTGTCACTGTGGCAAGCCACAGAACGGCTGCACATACATAGGGACCATGGATGGCTTGCGCTGCACCACCCACAAATCCAACAACACACACCATATCCAGTGTAAACCCGAAGGAATAAGACCGGGAGGCATGCGGATGGGAACCACGTTTCATCAACGGAGCCGGCCCACACTCCTTCACAGGCAAATACAAGCACGCTGTATTTGGGAATCAAGCACACACAAGGCGATGGCTGGACCGTAGTCCGCTCCACACTGAGTGCATGGAACCAGTCTTCGAGCCTAACACGGCCAAAAGGACCGTGCACCCCGTCTCCTCCAGCAACGACCAACTGTCTCCTGGAGCCAGTATGAACGAGGTAGCAGGTAATAGACAGGTAGGCACCTTGTCAACATGCACTTCAAGCGCAGCCACACAGGGATAACAAACAACAGCCAATCACTTGAGAGAGAGATAGAGACAAAGGAAATAACTCGATTAATGCATAAGGAAACTGTGACATAAACCTTAAGTTAATGAGCATATGAATTAAGTGGTTTACAAACGAATCCTAGATAAGTTCACGAGGTCAGAAAGCATACATTACGGAAATGCCACGAACACAAAAATGTAATGGAAATCGAATACAATTGCCTTAAGCGAGTTGTGCAAGTTAATGGAATAGAGTACAGATACACATTTATATGAGAACGAAAAGCATTAATGCAAAATTGAAAACCCACCACCTGAAATAAAGAGACTTCGCATGCAAGCACGCGGTTAGTAAATCGAATGCAGCGTACCTACAAACGCTGCGCCCGTTCTGAATACTTCTCTGCAGGACCCGTCGTCGCTTCTGTAGTGATCCCGAGTGTCCTCGCTCATGGCTCACTAGGACTCTTGAAATATATTATGACCTGACTGAGAAATCAAGCTTTTTGGAAATTGCATGGATAATCATTTGGTTTATTTAGTTGACTGTTTCGAATTCAGGATGCTGTCGTGAGGGCCGTCGTTCAAATCATATTTTGTATTATTGTTCAGTACCCAACAAACGGAATTACGATATGACTTAAATCAATTAAATAATCCATCTAAATTGATCTTGGATAGAGCTTGTGAAAATAAAAGTGCGAACAAATTCATTGAAAAATAAAAGTTTACATATATATATATACATATATATATATATGTAACAGTTTGCAGTGCTCAGGTAAATGATTTCTCTATTATAGCCTTGTAATTATTATTCAGATTCCACTTTGTAACAGTTAATATTAGACCCACGTTGCTTCTGCTTACAAAATACATTGCAGACATCGCGCGCATCCGTTTTCGGAGAGGTGAATATTTGACGAGCAACTCGTGCGCTCAGTATCAGCTGCCATAATACACATGCCGCTGTTGAATGAATAATGCATCCATGCTGAAATGATTTTAAGCGACGTTGAAGAACTAGCAGCAGTCCACATTAACGCACACCACAAAATTATTAACTGAGTAACGTAATTTTAACAATTAATATTTCTCGACGTTTTTCACCTGTTTTTCAATGCGTATTTCAATAACCAATATAATGGGTGATCGGTACTTATTTAAATTTCTGGATGACACATTGGAAACCACACGCTAGGTCAATTACTTTTGTTACAGTTTAAAAATAAAATAAATTATATCTTAAGAAGAGCAATCACCTGGCATAACCGTCTTAAAGTTATCTACATCATTTTGGCAGTCACTGATATGGAGTTTGTGTAATCAAAATTTAAGTAATTGACGTAATGAAGAGATAAATAAATAGCACAGAATGCATTAGATTATTATGAATCTTTTATTATCTTCCATAACTCATTATGCACAAACTGAGACACTTAGACTGCGACATTACGAACTGCTATCTTCCCGTCAACCTATGCCTGTATGGTTTTGCCCATACCGCCAGTGTTTATTTTTATTTATTAATGCATTTGGTTACATTTTTTTCCATGTGTTCAATCCGGGTTCGTTTAATGTGGATTATTTAACTTATTTAAATCACACAGTAATTCCACTTAATAGGTACTGAATAGTAATACAAAAATATACACAGGATGGTGGTTCTTAAAAAAAGCTGCTTATATTCCCACCAGTTCATACAGGTTGGTCAAATTAATGAAACCTAAAATATGGGTGGAAAAGTACCCATTCATACATACTGCTTTGCACAGCCATCATGTTATATGCGGCATCTGAAGGAACGGTAGCCTTCAGTGGATTTTAATCAGTTAAAGTTCTGTGCAATGTTCTTTGCGTGATTCGAACATTACCGATGCCTTATTTGGTTTGGTGAATAAGAAAACAAGACATAGATGAAGACAGGTGTTTTCCGCTCTTGAAGGTTTTCTCGTTTTCGTGTGTGCACAGAAACCCTGCATCAAATGAGTTCTATCAACGTAGTTGTCATCGGTGGACGGAACACTTTGGTGCCAGATACAGAACCGGTGATCAATCTCCGTACAATCTGTGAGGGAGTGGCAAACTGACTTAGCACTTAGAAATACGGCGGTTAGAGAACGGCTTGAGCAATCAATTCAAGTCCCATCCATAAATGGTTTGCAAAAGTCCACCAGAAAATTCGCGGCATGTTCATGGGACTAGTTCACATAAATAACTTGAAAGTTTTGTCTGATATTCCCTATTGCCAAAAGAAGAACAATGCACGCTCTAAGCAGCGCCTTCTTAGCAGACTATAGTATTTAATTTCTGAAAGTTATATCCCCAATTGTATACCCAAAGGAAGAGGTTAATATTTTACGTAGTATAACAGCAAAAAAGGCGATGTGATATCAGAGCCAAATAAAAAGATGGTTTATAGGCACAGTGCTAATTACTTATGAATGGAAGGATTTTGGTGAGTACTTTTGTTCGTCGCAATTAGCCGACAATTCAGATATGTCGACCAGCTGTCCGGAAAAGCACCAGACGGCCGTTTCGCCCTATTGGGGCTCATCAGTGGTGCTCATCCTTCGGTCCTCTGCGGAGGATCGAACCCATGACTGCTAGTGGCTCTTGCCAACTAGCCCGCAGCTTATGCAACTGCGCCATGGAGGACGGTATCTGACTATCGTGAATTGTTAGCTAAATGCGATATAGCCCGACGCATCCTCCACTGCCATGCAGGCACCTGCCATGCAGATGACAGCGGTCGGCCTTCCGGCGTCAGGACTTCCCGGTTACGGCAGCTATGAATCGACATAGCATTTTGTGGAATCCGTACGGGCGAATTAGTATTACTTATGAATGGAAGGATTTTGGTGAGTACTTTTGTTCGTCGCAATTAGCCGACAATTCAGATATGTCGACCAGCTGTCCGGAAAAGCACCGGACGGCCGTTTCGCCCTATTGGGGCTCATCAGTGGTGCGCATCCTTCGGTCCTCTGCGGAGGATCGAACCCATGACTGCTAGTGGCTCTTGCCAACTAGCCCGCAGCTTATGCAACTGCGCCATGGAGGACGGACAGCTGGACAGGATTTCCGTGTGTTCGCTTGCAACACAATGCGTTGAATAGAAGTGCAAAACGACGTAAGGTACAAATGGGGTACTATGCAGTGGCTGTTTTGAATTAATCTCAACTGACACAGCAGAACCTGGTCTTTGTCCCTTGGAAAGCAGTGTTGCCATATGGAACATGTGATTTTGCTTCAACAATGGCCGCTGAATGTGGAAATTCACCGCATGTTGTCCACTTCAATGTGCCCAAATTCACTCCTTTATAACTGCACTTCGAGGAAAAGGAGTTGTTATCTTTAGCCTTTGCCGAAATGGATATTCCCCTATAGCGCCGCCAGTGCGTCAGTTTAACAAACGCGCACCAAGTAGAATCAGTGCAAGCTTTATGTATTCAAGCGAGTAAAATTTCAGGCTTTTACCTCAATAACGTTGAATATTTCAGCGGGTTACCAACAAAAATGTTACTTTTCAAATGAGTAGCAAAATGAGAAGCTTGCGTTTTCATGAGTTATGATCGATCGATCGAGCAATGATTCCATACTGCTGAACTAAAGCTCCAGGGTTTGCATCCCCGCAAAGACGGAAAAGCTTTCCTTGAAAATTTCTTCATAATTCCTTACAGTTGACGTGGAATTTTGTGTCCAAAGACGGTAGATCGGTGATCATGCGCGATATCTCTGCGTTTATTTCAATAGTTGGATAGTGACCTTGGAATTTGAATGAACAATTTATCCGTCAGCTTCAATATCTCGCAATATGCTTGGAACCGACTGGGATTTCATGATTTCAGAAGGTTTGAATACAAATCGGTTTTGCTAGGGTTTTATTGTGGCAACATTTCGTCCTTGACACAAGAGCTTCTTCAGGCCAGGTGAATCGTTACAAAATTGGCTTAACTTTTTAGGGGAACGTAAGTTGAAGGTTGCAAGTCATAACATGAACAATTGGATAATAATGTTACAGGTCAATAGGTCAAGTAGCCACGTTATAGAGACAACAAGCATCCAGCGTTTCTCAGTGATCCACGTCATCGGTCGTTCACATGTGAGGCATTCCTTTTCTTGCAGCTGCTGATTCACGCTCCGACCTGAGTTCGTCCGCCGACACCTTTTCTGACTGACCGGGTTAACACATTCCGCCACGCGTTCGATAACTCCACCCCGTCTGTTCTGTTCATACAGTTATTAGTCTTAGTTATCTCGATCGCCTCAGCAAGTAACTTTTGGCCTGTTGCTGGTAATCCCCTCCTAAGTAACTCTACATTGTCCCAATCAATCGTGTGTCCTGCTTCTAGAGCATGTACGGCCACCGCTGAATCTTTTAGTAGGGCCCTGTATTCAGGCTCATTTCTCAGTGGAAGCGAAACGTACCTCTTTTGTTCTGCTATTATCGTGCTTAGCTCTCTCGCTGTTTGACCTATGTACACGTGTAACGATTCACCTGGCCTGAAGAAGCTCTTGTGTCAAGGGGGCGAAACGTTGCCGCAATAAAACCCTAGCAAAACCGATTTGTATTCAAACCTTCTGAAATCATATCCGTCAGCTTATTCTTGCAAAACTGATATATCTACGGTAGATAGTGTAAAACATGGTGTTCGACGAAAACGTAACGGACGATTTAAAGGGTCCGTCACCATAGGGTATTTTTGGGGACCGAATCATTCGCAAGAAATTTAAAAGGCGAAACTTCTGCCCCCATAGTAAGTAGAGTTTTCTATCTGTCCGAAATGAGCAACTTAAAGTCTGGGATTAAGAGCGGGTGTTGACCAATGCCAAAACTAAACTTTGCATTTTGTTGAGTAAAAGCACATGACATAACTAATCATTCCAAACAGAAAATGGTCCGGATTAAACTGCTTATACTTTTCTTAGATAAAAGTTAAAACGATATCATCGGCGCGATCTAGGTTGGTCGCGTGCCCGCCAAGGAGTAAGACTAAACAACATTTGTAGAGGCCCTTTAATGTTTTTTGAAAAATTCCTTAAAATTTCGCTTGAATAGGAACGAAAATTTAAGGCAGCGCTTTTTAATACAGCTATTTACAACAAATGGCGAAGAACGTCTCCAGATGAATTCCGTTCGTTGAGCGTGGAAACATCTGTACTTCAAATTGGTATCCGCCATTATCTGTGAGGTTCCAATTACCGGGAAAGCACTATCTAGTAATGGCTAAATTGATTGATCGAGAATTAAACTCCCTAATTTATGAAATGAGAAAACCGTGATACGATCTCAGATTCGGGTTCTGTTTTTGCGATGCTGTTAGGAACCGTGGAAAGTGACAGATTTACGTAGGTTTTTGAATGGATTGGTCCAAGACAGCTACGCAAGTGCATTTATGTTAAGCAAAAGGAGGCATCGATTTTCATAATGTTGTTTAGGCCTTGTTAAATAGTTAGGTTGGTAATTAACTGCTTGCCTGGCAATTAATTTCAGCTTTGGGACAGAGAAATCATATTCACTCTTCTTGGAGTCCATCTAAATAACCGTAAATATGGTTTCATGGCTTTTTTCTGGAACATGGCTAATTCCTCGGTTCGAAGGCGAATATTCACGTTCCCTCCATACTGTGGATAAATACATTGCTGCTCCTCCTCTTTTTAAATTTATCGGCTCCCTAATGTAGCGGACCGCTTACCCCCGGTTTGGAAGATGGGAATACTAAGGCTAGTCCACAAAGACTGCGATTAGCATGATCCTGTTTTATCTCATCTGAGCTGTTTAACTTGTGTTAGTTTTAAGATCATGGAGACTACTTTTGCACTCCCTCTTCACCCCCTTCAAATGGCCGCCATTGTGTTATCACCAAGGTGCACCGAAAACCACCAATTGAGAATACCCGCAAACTGGTAGAATACGGAGTCCAAATCATAAATGAAAATATAATCGCAAAAACATTTCTATTATAACCCTGGAAAAGCCCAAACAATTGACAGCTCTTCATGCCTGAGCATGTCGCAATATAAATATGATCCGTACATTTGTGGGCTTGGTTTCCCGGTACCACGAGAAATATACCATATTATTATTGTTACAGCAGGGGTACAGCAGAGCACCATCTTAAATTCCCAAACTAATCGCTGTTAATAATAAATTGAAATAGATGAAAATTGGGTGATGCCCACCCGAGAACACTGCACAACCACGATGCGTTTCCATGTAATTTCATCTCATCAGGTGGAGACAGCAGGCCTCGATCCCGCGACCATTAGAATAGTAGCCGAAACCTCTTTGGTTACCGGGTCATTGTGAACAACGCTTGGCAAAACGGTAAATGACTAATTGGAGGGTCAAGTTTGGACTACACGTGGTGTGCTTTGATTGCGACGTGCAATCACAATGTAACCGACTGTGAGTCACATTGAAATGAGCCTTAGTCACTGCGATCACTGGGACCGTATTCAAAGTAGATGAAAATTGGTTGTTGCCCACCCGAAAACACTGCACAGCCACGACGCGTTTCGATGTAATTTCATCTAATCAGGTGGAGACAGCACGCTTTGAATACGGTCCCAGTGATCGCGGTGACTAAAGTTCATTTCAATGTGAATCACAGCCCATTAAATTGAGATTGCGCAGCGCAATCCATTCACCCAACTTGTAGTCCGAACTTGACTCTCTAAAAAAGTGAACTACTTTAGATTTCGATAGAAGCCTGTGGGTTTTTGCTGTCTTTAACTAAGTATTTGATAAAAATTGCACTGATGACGCTTTTGCATTTCTTTGGAAACTGGTGACACTGTTTTAATGTTTCCACTTGGATTGTTGATTTCCCGGTTGACGGACAATGCGACGGATGGTGGTTGAAACCGCTTTTTGCTTATTATAATGATCTATGGGGTATTGCATGGTTTTTTTCTAGGCCCGGAGCTATGTACTTTGAATCGAGAACACTCCATATTTCTCAGAGCTCAGTATCCCACTCAGGGTATTGAATAATTGGAACAACTTACTGAAAGCCGTCGTCTATACTCCCCCTGAGAAATGGTTCAAGTGGTTGTTGGAATTATAACTAGTGCTGGCAAATTGCTGCCAGCCCATAAACTGTAACGGTTCATAGTAATACGTCAACTACGTTAAATATATGGGAACATCAAGTAAGCAACGAGCGTGTTCGACGCCGTATTTACGGCACCGGAAAAGGAAATGAACCGCTCAGCACCGTTATTTCACACACCAAGCACCAATGGCTCGTACATGTGTTACGCATAACAGCCCACCGACTCCCGCGACTTGCGTTGTTTGTTCGCCGGGGGTGTGGATGGACGAAGAGGTGGGGCGGCTAAGCGATGATTGGTCAAGCGGAATGAAGGCCCTCACTTCGAAGGTGGCCTCAGTTGGGATCTCTGCTCCCTGATTGAGGTCCTAATGATGTTGAACACGTTCGCATTGATACACGTGCTTATATGGCAAGGAGTCAACTTCAGTGGCATTCGTGCAGTGAGTTTC
The DNA here is from genome assembly GCA_944474145.2 of Dicrocoelium dendriticum. NCBI lineage: Eukaryota > Metazoa > Platyhelminthes > Trematoda > Plagiorchiida > Dicrocoeliidae > Dicrocoelium > Dicrocoelium dendriticum. Next base: position 7,628 of record CALYDF020000881.1, on the reverse strand, counting down.
TTTGTCCCAACCCATCCCACTTAGCCACCCCACCAAGCACGATCCCACTATTTAGCCGTATGTAATTTTGCAAAGTAAATTTTTTGCTGCATATAAACCGGCTGAATGCTTACCGAAACCATACCCAACCGTTAACCATAGCTCATCTGGCTTGCTCCAGTTACATTTTCCCCATTTTCTTTTACTTTATGTGACACAGTACCAGAGGCGTTTCCCAGCTCCAGCTAACGTGGATAATGATGGTATTGACTATACTGACCATGTATGCTATGGAGAATAATCTTGAAAACTAGGATGTTAAAATTCATGCTTTCAAGCACCATAACTTATTATCTACGATTGTCAAAGATATATCTTGGTCTTCCTTCACGGAATATTCACAGATATTCCTGGGAAACTTGCAAAAGGAAGCTTAGCACACTGGTAGCTCACGTAACCTACAAAAATACAAGTCATTTCTGAGGAGCAGTACACGTGAACATATGTCCCGGAGGGGTTTGACATGGCGGGCACACAAAGACCATCCGAATGCCGAAAGCTGGACTGACCACGTGACACATCGCAATTTCCGTGTGAAATTGATCCGCGAGGACAAGGTCACGCATGCGCAGGAGTTAATGAGGCGATTAAGCACGAAACGAGAACCTCTGTAGAGGCACGTTTTCGGCCTTCGAAAGGTGAAGCGTGGGATTCAAGCACTGGTCGCGGCTGATGGATGCAGGCGGCCAGCAATGGAAGCAGCCGATCTCCTACTTCTTCATTACTCCCAAACTTTCCAGCAGGTAACGAGCCCAAATCTTCTCCTCGTTTCTATTACTACACCGTCGGGTTTACGCAACATCACCTACACTGCCGAAGCTGTGTTAAAGTTGTTATTCTTGTGTATCCACAGTTCTGTAATCGACAACATTCAACCGAAAGCCCTGCAGACAGTAGCTAGTGATCTAGAAAGAACAATGGCTGTTTTCTATCAGCGATGTCTAGAGGAGAACCATACTCAGTATGGAAGCGAGGTCATCACTCTTATTCATAAGGGAGGTAACCGCACTAACGCTGCCAACTACCGTCCAATAACACTACCTCCCGTACTATCGAAAGTTATGGAATCAATCGTCTCAGATGCTCTGGTGCAATATCGGGAAGGTCACAACTTCATTATCCCAGAGCAACATCGCTTCTGTCAAATGAGTTCATTTAATACGAATCTATTAATTGCACGTAATTGCTGAACTGAAGCGGTTGAAGATGGAGCAGGAATCGATGTCATCTACCTGGACTTCTCAAAAGCTTTTGATCACTTAGACCATCAAATTCTTCTTCAGAAGCTTCGGAACTATTGCCTTGGCGACACAATCCTGAGTTGGATTAGCAATTTGCTAAATGAACGACGGCTAGAGGTGAGAGTCCGAGAATCATTATCCAATGCAATCGATGTGGTGTGTGGTGTACTACAAGGCTTAATGCTTGGAACTCGTCTGTTCTTTGTGTTCATTAACGTTTTGGAAAGATCAATTGTTTCCGATTTGCTATCTTTCGTAGATGATATTAAGATGTGCCGAAGGATCAGAGGACCAGAATACAACGAAGTGCTTCATTGCACTCTTAATGTGATTTCGAACTGGTCAGTTCAAAACTCCCTATCATTCAATATAGAAAAATGTCGCGTTGTGCAATTATGCCATAGACATGACTACAAATATTTGCTTGGGTCAAACGGATTGCAATTCTGCTCCCAGGAACGTAACCTCGGTGTGCTCGTACAGCTTGACCTCAGATGTTAAAACCAGGCTGAGGTAGCTGCGAGTATTTTTAAGCAGCACGTCTGCCTGCTGCGGTGGGCTACCGGGCGATTTGACCCATGAATCATTCCAATGATGGACAATTCTTACGTGCGCCCGCGTGTTGTATACGTTATCCAAACTTGGCAATCTCGGTTGAAGTGTAATCTAGATGAATTAGAAGCACCACAACAAAGGGCAATGGATAATGCAAAGGGACTGCGAAAGCACTTTCATCACCGAATGCTGAAGTTTGTTAGGAATTTTCAGCGTACGCTACCGAAGGCTGTGCGGTGATCCCATATTAGCCTACCAAATATTATGTGACCCCAACCACGTATGCCGCTTTTTGCTGAAACTTAGTCACAACACGCAGCTCAGGGGTAACTGCTTGAAACTGAGGAACGAAACACCCGTCTAGGGTGTTGATGTAATCACTTTTTCCTGCAGGTTCGCAAAACAACGAACACACTCTAAGACACGGCTTTATCCGCCCCCACCTTGGACATCTCCAAAAAACGATTAGATGCTGCTCGTAGCGTCCAACACTTTGTTACTTAAACTACTCCATTGTGGTTTACGTCAATCATGCCTTTATACGGGATTTAATTATCAAAAGGACCAAAGTTAGTGATCACAGTTTACTACTCTCACGCCTTATATTAACGACCACAGCACTCCGTGCATTTCTGCATGCATACACGCGAATTTTTTTAATATTACACCGATGTTATTTAACAAATCATTCATCTCGGTAGACGCTGGGTAGCGGATCCTCAAATATTTTCGTTTTATCATTTCCACAACAACAATCCTACGCGAAGTGTCAAGCACTTGCTTTTATCCCGTGAGAAATCATTGTTGATTGATAATTGTTCATCATTTCTCAATACCGTGCGTCATTCACACACTGGTGAGATGAGGATGAGACTGACGAGTGCTTTCCCTTATGTAATCCGTAATTTATGACATTCAATATATTCAAGATTTAAAATTCAAAAACCGACTTTCACCTCGCTGAGTGGATCTTTTCTGACTGTTCAGAGAAGGCACCAGGAAATGCTGTGTTATAAGTGAGTGGTAGTGGCCGATTATAACGCGTATGAGTATGATCAGCTCAGAAGTTCAAATCTCCCTATTGCTTGCTTGCGAGAGGCTTGTCGGCCTGACGCCAGTTTTTGCGGCCGGCCATTAAAGTAACGCTGCATGGTACTCAATATCTTGGAATATTTTTGGAGCCGATCGGGAAGTCATCATTTCAGAAAGTTTTGTAGACGACCGGTTAGTATATTTTGGTGATACACAAAGTTTCGCTTTCGACACAAAATCATCATCAGGCGAAGATGGGAGAATCGTCAGTGTTATCCCCTTCCCGGGTAATTATAGGCCACAAATTAACTTGTTCTTTGGAACAGACAGTTGACAGAAGGACGCTGTGAAACACTTAGGCATATAATTATACATGACGTTCGAACAACTGTAAATAACAAGCTGAGCTACAGATATTATGAAATTGCCATACGATACAGCAACTTGATTGCCTTGGTTAGAGATGCGTCCTCTGCATAGGAGTCTAGTGTGGCTTAGTATGTAGATGTCTGAATCAGCAAACTGGAAATGTTAGCTACCTTGGATGGAGGGAGCAGCGACATTGGTCGAATCAATCATGCTGGGTTTCGTTTACTGTTACCGCCATAGAACATGATAATGTTCGCATTTAGTAAATTCTGATCTTATTAAGTCAAGGTTGACCAAAATGATCTGCAGACACGTTATCTGCAAATGCTTGTAACTGACCACTTTGTGATAACGAATTTGTAGGAAAAACAGGCGGCCAATGGTAGTAGGTTTGCTCGTATATATGCATTTGGTGAGCAAATTAATCAACTGGTTTATGCATATAATAAGAGAAGTCCATTCTCCGCTATATGAGCGTATCTTGACTAGCGCATGATGACATGTTTTGGACTTCGGAAATGAAAAGTGATTTTATTTCGTGCTGTTTCCCATCCCCTTAGTCGCCGCATGTTGAGCCATGTATTTTTAGACTTGGCAATGGAAAACGTTTGCGTAGCTAAAACCCATTAACGTTCGGACACCTATGAAATGTTTTCTGAGGTGAAAAAACAAGCAGTAGCTAAATTTAAACACCGTGATTTGTCTCATGCTTTGACCTGTTGAAGAATAATGTTGTAATACTTTTCACATTTTCAGTGGTTGTAGCGCAGCTGACAGTTAATTTCTGAGCAACTTTTTCTTAGATGTCGCTTGCTGAACCAGACCCGTATGATTTAACCAGAAAATTGAATATTTTGTTTACAGAGCAACAGGTTTTGCAGTTTTCCACTGATATAGCTGCAGATTTTTGCATTTGTTGCAGTTTAAGCTAAGCGCCGTATTTCCTTGCCGTGTGTTTTGTACGCTTTTAAATATGATGTATACGTATGTAATGTAGATCCCGTTGAAAAAAGCAAGGTAAACGCAGCGTTAATCCTAAGTAATTTTGATTGTAATTTGTTTTCCTTCGGCAAAACTAACAGCTTGATGAAAATAGTAACAAGAACACTAGCTTTAAAGCTCGCATACAGGTCACCCTTCTAAGTTAAATCAGTAAAAATAATATAAATCGTTTTTGCTGATGGGGTCAATTTCATACTCAGTAATGCAGGTTAGCTAGACGTCTGAAAATTGTAGGGCATTAGTTTTTCTTGCAGCCATTAGAGAAAGGCTTTGACACGGTCAAACTTAAACGACGTCCGCTCTACCTCATATCTGTGCATGTAAACTACACTATACAAACGCTAATTATATTCGGACATGTTGTGGTACACCTATGATGGGCGATACGGATGTATGGCGCTACATTATGCGTTAGATATAGGTTTACTCTCTGGCTTCGAATTTGCCAAATGTCGAGGAATCTTACTTAACATTCACACCGTAAACCTGCAATTCGTAAAAAAAGTTTTGCAGCGTTTTGTAACTGGCTTGCGATTAGACTTGGAAGAAAACAGCTGCTTCCATGGTAAATACTCATAAAAGCAAAAGGGTTGCAGCAGACTCAACCTTCTTAGGTTCTTTTGTCAAACCTCGCCATGTTATCTAAGCCCAGCAACGCAACTATTGTTCAAGATGCAAATAAAATCAAATAGTTAATTGTGTATGTATGCAACTACTCTCCTTTATCAATTTCATCAATCAAAGTCAGGTATAGTTTTGTGGAATATAAATTCGCCAAAGATCTGTTATATCTAATTAATTTTTCATCGGGTTATAGGGTTGGTACAGCCCAGCAAATCTCACCCGGGTTTCACAGGTACCAGTACACTGTGGGTCCGAACAACACGGTCGATATGCAGAGACCCAAATTATCCAGTTCACAACGGAGCTGCCGTCAACGGTCCACTCAGCTGCACAAATCACAACGGAGTTGTCCTCAGTGAGAGCACAGCCAACGTATCCCGCAAAATTTCTACTGAACTAGCCCCAGTCTCACTATAGTATCTCCCGGACTCTCCACAAGTCAGCTGTCTGTATTCCGAGCCGTGTTCATGCAAACGTCTTAGCCAACGAGCACACTCACCAACTCTGATGAGTCCAGCGTCTCTACAGCATGGAACCCGCCCATCTCTGCCCGGAAAGAGGACCACTACATAGCAATTCATGTGTCAATAAACATACGCCTTCCCATACAACTTATAAAATTACGACTGTTTTAATGAACTCTAACTATGAAGTTGCAGAAAGCACAGTTGCCTAGGATGAGTAAGTAAGGCATTCTTACTGCTGGTCAGTCTTCCCTCTGCGGGTCTCGGTACCTTCGTACTGCCTTTACGCGTTCAGTCTGTCTTATCGATTGCGAGTATTCTTTTGCCGGTTAAGTCCAATAGCCGTTCAAATACGAATCGTCTAAGATACTCTGCGCGCGGGGAAAGACGACTGAAGAGTTCGTCCGTTCAAATAGGACATTCAAACCACTACAGGACGTTTATAACGTATAAATAGGCCATTTCACCAGCGCGCCCATATTCAGTAGAATGTCGATAAAACTCTATAGAAATAATGGAGACTGATAAGCTAGTTGTAGAATCATACTAATAAGAGTGCTCCGTTATCCACTGTGAAAGTGAAACAACAGCTTTTTACGTAAAGTAATATACTAAAGTTATTAAAAGGATAGGTACACATTGTTTTCTCCTAGTTTCCATATGTTTAAAAATGTTAGCCAATATACACCAGCTTTATTTATTTATCGATTGTTTTAGTTTTTAAGCGTGATTAACGCGGCCATTATCTGAAGAGCAGAGCACGTTGATGAAATCGAGTTAATCTTATTGGACTAAATATCTATTGAAATTATCCTATCGGCAAAATTCACATAGCTAAATGTATATTTTAACCATGTTTATTACACAATGATCAAGTTTGCGACAGTCGAGATAAAATCCAAATCCGTGAAAATGTTTACAATAACTAGCACCATATCACGTTAGTTAACCTAGCAAGTTAAACGTAACACAAATGTTAGTAATGGTCTTTAACTCTTGAAAAGAAACACCTTCTCGAGTGTTTCAAAATGATCCTATATTTGGCACAACCAGGCAATTTACTTAGAACTAAAACATTTTGATTTAAGTTAACTGCTTCTGAATTGTTTGGCTTCTTGTTCAATGCGGCGCACGTAATTCGCCTTGGCCGATGTGCAGAAAACAAAGCAAGGCGAAATAACAAGCGTTATTTAGCGGGACCGTTTCGTTGTGGCATGCAGTTGTTTTCCTATCTTTAGCTCATGCGCTGTTTTAAATCATTTAAATGACCCTTGAGTGTAACCAGTTTCCTTAAACAATTTCTGTCGAATATTTGTATGTTTTGACGATGACATCCCGGAGAATGTCACTTCCTTTTATAGGCTAAATCCTATCGACATGTGGAAGTCGTTGTATGAGAAGTCCATTCGGCATGGCAATGATCGAATCACACTGTCAATCACAACTTGATCAGAGGTGGCTGTATGAACGGTAGGTTGATGATCCTTTGTCCAGTACCCTAAACACAAATGTCGCCAAACCTCTACTTTAGGCGATGAACAACGCGCCACTTGAAATGGCTATCCGAACACTTTTGTCGCTTCACGTTTATCCAAGTAAACGGCTACCTCATCAAAACCCATTCCAAATGAACACACAGGATATGCGATACCGAATTTTACGACTCCGAATTGCAAACGTTACACAAACCCCACAGGTTCAATTAATTTCCAGGGCCGCCGGATAAAACAGCAAAAAGAGACACGTCCCACACAACACCAAATGTGCCCGCCTATCTCTAGTAGCTCTTAAAAGTAGATGCCGTGCTAAAGAAAGTTGAGCAGCGAATAGCCACATCAATATGGACAGGCATCCATCGCTGTCTACCTTTAATGCCTTTCAACAAAGAGCAACTTACCAACCTTCCGGTCAAACCTGCCCAGCCGATCTTCGCCACAACATATTTTATTTACAACTTTGTCTGTACCAGTTACATCGTCAGTACATATCGGTGCCTATGTAGGCGAACCGGAGAGAATATCTCGAATTCGTTTGATGCCCCTTCGAGAAATCAAAGATGAAGACAAGCGTCAAGCTCGAAACTGTCAACCTCATGGATTGCTTAGTCACTAGTATAGGTAATCAAGTTGATCCGATCGGAGTGTTTACTCTTATCTACCATAATATATACGCCAAAATCCTCAAGTTCGCCGTGGTTCTGGCGTCGAAGTGCAGTAGCACCGAAATTTTCGAAGCTTAGGGACGGTGAAAATTGTTTCACTACTTGTGGCGTTGCTGTAATCTGTGAAAACTTTTCATCCTT
>CALYDF020000880.1:0-20403 GCA_944474145.2 Dicrocoelium dendriticum | reverse complement strand
GTCTATTGCACCGAAATAAGTAAATAAAATGTTTATTCTAGGTAGCTTGAAGGAAAATCCGGTCATAGCAACTACTGTTACCTTTTGCAACATTTCGCGCGTGCGATATTATGTACCATGGCTTTATACGTGCACGCGTGACCGTAAATGTATACTCGACTACAGTGTAAACATTTTCGTGCCCTGACTGAACGGATGTACTTATCTGACCTCGTGAGATGATCGGCGGTTTATTTCGGTTCACCACTTCAGTTGTATTAGAAGCAGACGGTGAAACAACGGTTTACAACGGGTATAGAGGTAGCTACTTACCCAGTCGTCATTGTAAGAATTACAACATGTAAACATTGCCAATGAAATGAAACGCTTGCTGATGGACACGTCAGGCGTTTCGCATGGGCAAGGATACAAATACTCCTGCCTAGATAATATGGTGTCTGGTTAGTACGTCTGTTCCACCATGGGAACTGGTTGTACAGGGTGACATAAATACGTTAGTGTGTCATCAATTCGTCTTTTGGTACAGCGTTCCAAGGTTAATAATTGGAGAGAGAAACTGTGTTTTCGACATAGAAACCAACGGTAGCATGTATCCAACGCGCGTTTTAAGGACGGGGTAAAAGAGATCATTACAAGCCTAGTTGAGGTAGTTCAGAACCTAATACAATAATTCGAATTCAACTCGCGGACATTGATAAGGCCGCTGTGCACTCTTAGAGCCTCCTTCTTAGCTGGTATCCGAATCAGAACAACAAACAAACAACAACAGCGGTACTCCAGCCATTTGAACTGACGCTACGCTGCCATACAACCATGATCGCTTATAGAATAAAGAATGATAAAAAGGAGAGAAGGAGGACTTGTCTGTAAACCTTACTGCCCTAAGCAAACATTCTGGGTCCAGGCGCCTACACCTTGTGTTAACAACATAAAGTCACAAACAGCTGGCCATCGTGCAAAGATATGGCGGCATCGGCGAGACAGCTTCCTTGCGGCTTCCACTGCCCCGCGCCATAATCAGCTATTACCAAGTAGATAACTCAGCACCAAACACACGTTAAACAGGCAATCCGACTAGGAGACGGCAGCAGATGCGCCACTGGTTTCGGTTGCGAGTCACGTCCTGTAAAGTCTCGAGCTAAGCACAAGACGGGTCACGTGGACTTCGGCTCGGAAGGCGAGAAGGACCAAAGGCACTCAGTTTGGTCGTCAGTGACTTCATTTCTCGCTGCCAAGTCAACTTCTGTCCAATTTGAGCCTTGCGCCGTCCTACATCTGGCAGACCAAACAAGGCGCTCTTAGGTAAGCGGCGACCACGCATACGTAGCACGTGCCCAAGCCAACGCAACTTAATTAGTGCTATCTGTTGTTCTAGGGAGCTACCATGATTATCACTTCCAATTACTCGCATACGCACATCCTCGTTGTGGACACCTTTGTGCCATCCGACACCAGCAACGCTTCGCAGACTAGGATGATCAAAGACATGAAGGCGCCTCAGATCTTCAGACCGAAGGGGCCAAGTAGCACTACCATAGAGCAGGACGGCCCTCACTGTGGTCTTGTATACATGGTCGTTCAGACAGAAGGAAACGCCCTTTTGTCACCAAAGATGCTGCAGGTTCAAGAAGGCAGTTCTGGCCTTTGCAATGCGTGAATTGACTTCGGTAGAACAAGACACTAGACACTTCATTATCCAAAGTTGTGCGGACTCTAGGATTGTGTGATCGACTTTCTGCAAGGGCTGCAAGGCTTTGATAGTTATCCCAAGCGTAGCTTCGCGTGCACAAACTGAGGTCGCGGGTTCCAGCCTGCATAGGGGACCTGGCGACCCACGCAGTGTACTCAGCTGTCGTGCGACTAGTGACGTTCGCATGACACCGAAGCCGTGATACGGCGTGCTGGCGTACTGTTTATGCCTTACTATGTCATTATGTGGGAAAGTATTTGACGAACCTTTCATCCTTCTGAGACTCATTAGCAAATCTCTACTTCGGCCCGGAGAGTAGCGTGACTCCTTGACCAAGCAGTGACTAATATCTCTGGGTCAGGGTGGATGTCGGTGAACTACCTAACTGAGTGGCAAAATGTCTCAGTGACCCTTTGTGTCACAAGAAGGAATAAAAGCCAATGCTGATGAGGTATTCGTCTTCCCTAACCTAAGTTTCGACGCTTCCAATTGTGACAATGCAATTTTTCCTTCATGCTAATTACCTGCATGCTGCTCTATATGCATCTCTTCCTCCGTACGGGAGCCAAAAGGCAAGTCCTACTTCATACAGATCCAAATGTATCGGTGCCTACCTGTCCCAAGTCTTACTCTGCTCCAAACGTACTGATGAGGTGAAAACTAAAGTAAGAACTTTGCCATTCTATGCGCACAGATCCAAAATAGTTTTAATACCCAGTTAGTTACTCTTTAAGTTCGTGACTTCATGCGTTCCCTCTAACGGACCATACTGCTCTTGGACCACTCTACCCGATTTTCAAAGGGCTAAACTGCGCGTAGGATCAGTAATGCTTATTTACAGATGCAAATGAGAGTATATGAAATATTTGATTACATTTCTTTCTAGTAGGAATTTTGACACGTACCAGTTTCTCTTTCCTGTTTCTAAATTATAAACTGAGCCCAATGGATGCTGATCCAGAAAAAACTATTTCCTCCACGTGTTAACAGTTTAGAGTCGTATTTGCTCGCGCTGCATCATACCATAGTTCCCATTATCGTGTGTCCCACGCCTACTTGCCGATCCGATGAAAGTTATCAGTGTGATATGCGACCTTTTAGTTGATTGAAGTCCGTGTATGTATTTTTTCATCAACGTCTTGAAATAGGTTTGGAACCGATCGAGAATTCATGATCTCAAAAAATAACCGGTTGGTGTAGTTGGTGGGCAACGTTTCGCATTTGGCACAAAGGCTTCGTCAGGCCAAGTGAACGAGCGGGTGATTGGTGTGGTGTTTATGACAATCCGGGACAATATTCGCGGCGAATGAGATGCAAGTAAGAAAGTAACCACGTTTCAGGTCAAAGTGTCAATTCAAGTGGCACATTGGGAATGGTTAGATCGCAGGTGGTCCATTGTACGATGTCAGCACACGTAAGTATCTGTCAACGATGGGGGTAGGAGTGATTTGATGGTTAAGATCTGTCCCAGATCCGTCCGCCGACGCCCCTCGGACTAACGGAGTTAAAACGGCCTGTCATACATTCGATAACTCCATTCCGTCCCTTCCCTTTATACAGCTATTAGGTTTGGCAATTTTCAACGCCTCAACAGTCAGCATTTCGGGTGATTATCACAACCCTTCCTAATGATTAAGACATTCATCAAGTGGATTTCATGCTCTGTGTCTAACGCATGCATTGCTACCGCCGAATCAATGAATACACGTATTCATGCTTGTTGGTCGTGGTATGTGCCTCCTGTGTTCTGATAACCTCGTGCCTAGTTCTCCAGCGGTTTGGTCTATCTACACGTGTGCACAGTCCTTGCAGGTAATGTTGCAAACTCACTTGGCCGTCTTATCTGTGGGATTTAGTTCTTCAACTGCACCAGTGTTGAGCGGAGCGTTTGACCCTTCTGAAATATCACCCACATTTTTTGTTCAATATCCTTTGGGTGACCTATGAAGTTCCCAGTTTATAAGGAACACCTATCGTCCCAATCCACTCCGTGGTACGCAGTAAATGTGGGTTTAGAATCTTCTGCAAGTGGCGTTTCACCAATCGTCTTTGGCATTCACTATGCAGTATTTGGTTCCTTGCTTGCTTTCAGCCAGAGCAGATACGGAGTATTTAAGTTAATTCTTTTGTAGTTGGTATTTCGGCACATGCATTAGTTTTTCTTTCTTTATTCTAAATTACAGCATCTACCCAATACATGATGATCCATAAAAAGTGTCTCCTCCACGTGCTAACACATTAGAGTTGTATTTGCTCGGGCCGCATCATATCATAATTCCCCATTTTTATGCGTCTCACGCAAACTTTTTGACCTGACGAGTCATCAGTGTTAAGCGGGACCGTTTAGTTGAGTGACTCCTGTGTATTTTTTCCACTTTAATGTTTAAGTTGTCATTCTAGTATATGCAGAGTCGATGGATTAAGATGTTGAAAAGTCACCCAAGTGAGTGTATAAAGACCAGGCTGACTTTGATTTGTTTTACTTTGAAATGAGTCCCGTTGTATGGAATCCCATTTAAACCATGCCAATCCCCTTGAGCACTCACGCGTGACACTTATGCACAACGTATGGGAGCACCGGAATCAGTAAACAAGGAAAATAGTCTAATTTGCTATGAGATAACAATCATAGATAGGATTTAGTCACGGCATCCGCCCGCATAGGTTTGGATGGTCGCGATCTAAGGGGGATATTAGGTCCCAGCATACCGATTTTCCTTTCAAAGCAATAACAAATCCAATCAGAAAAGGGAGTGGCTATCGAGAGGCAGCGGAAAGTAATTATGTACCCAAGCCATTGGTTATGAAAATGATCTTGGACCGACTGTCCCTTATGTGGAGCATTACAAACGCCGGACCTTAGGTTGACCAGAGTGGTCAGGGTGTAGTTGAGAAGGCAAATCTACTTAGCTGACAACTCAACCATTTGCAACTCTGTTGCACGTCGGATAAACCCACTCCGAATGCGAGGAAACTCGATGGATAACATTGCGAAAACACAATAGAGAAGTGAAATGGAAAACGGTTGGAACGATCGCTAGATTCGGTTAGTTATGCCATCCTGGTTACACAGGACACCGGGGGGGGGGGTGAAAGAGAGGTGTTGGGAAGAATTTGAATGTATTGAACTCAAAGCACTCGGAGAGAAATCCTAATACAAAACAGAACCCGGTATTGGGTACACAAGTTTCCACACTACCTACAATATGAGACAATCATTGTGACACGAGTGAAAGAAGAAAACCACAAACTTGCACCGTACGCTTAACCACGGCAGTGCAACAGAGCCTTGCTGACATGTGATCACCTGGCAAAATGACCACCACACCAAATGAGGGGGCTACCCTGCTCTCTGCGCCGTAGTAACGTGCAAGTCAGTGGATAGTGAGCGGCGCTATATCACATCTAGTAACTTATTCACGATGATCGTTGCCGTGTCCCGTGATGGTCTCAACCACGGACTGGCAACAGTCGAGTTGCGGGTTCGATCCCTACCAGGATCCGATGGGATGCGCACTGCGGACGATTCCCGAAAGGATGAAACGCGCGTACAGTGCTTTTCCGGGCGTGTACTAGCTGTCTGAGTGAGTCTAGATGTGACGAATTTCTACCTTTACTATTCAACTCCCCCTACTATTCCTCCGTAAATACGGTCTTGTCTGTCCAATAATATTTGTACGCCGCACTGTAGGTATTAAGTTTACGCACCAAACGCAACCAAAATCTAAGAAAAGGTAACAACGTTACAGGATCGGGTGAATTATACATTTTGGAACAAACGTGGATGAGAGAGTTTCAGCGCACCAGTTATCACGGTGAACTCATTGGGTAATCTTCAGTAGGTCCTTACGCGGACCAGAGATACATAGTAGAATGTGGTTGCATTGAAAGATAATTGACGGGTGCATATTTCAAACCTACATATCACTACAAGACATAGGATCAACGGAATTAGAGGCAGCTTGCACAGCCAATCAGCAGTTTATGCCACTGGGCCGCTGCTGGTCATGGGTTCGAATTCTGATGGATGCGATGGATGCGCACTACTGATGATGCCCAACGGGCCGAAACTGCAGTCTAGTGTTTTTCGGGACATATGGAGGACTATCCGAGTTGGAAACTGGTATAACAAACGCACGAGTAATTAATTCAGAACCCCCGCACTTATGAGTACAACAAGACCAGTTGATTGAAGGGAATACGAGCAACATTTAACTTCATCAAGGTGAAGTCGGTGTTCCACTGTTTTTCCCCAGCAACTCACAAGCGCTATAATCTATCCGCCAATCCGGTAAAGCATTCGACGATCATTTTGCCTTATTGTGGCTCGACAGTGGTGGACATTCCCTCGGTCCCAAGCGAACTCGTGACTGTTGGCGGATTGAGCCAACTAGCCAGCAGCTTATGCCACGGTGGACGGTGACAGGCCATCACCACTTGCAAGCTAACAGGGATATAGCGCGACCAATGCTCCGCTGCCATGCATGTTACCAACCTTGCAGAGGACCATGGTTGGACTCAAGAAGTCCCGACTTCTACATCACGGTAGCTACGTACGACAGCATTTGAAGACTGTGAGGGTGTACGTTTTGACTACTCGGTGTTACCAACAGACACGAGTGACACCGCTCGAGCACCCACTTTCAAAGGTAGAAATCCGGCGCTCGTTATCCAAGTGATTAGGTCAGGGTTCACTACCATACAACATCGAGTGAACAGAGACTTGTAAACCCGGTCTTTTACGGAGGTGGGGACGAGACGACGACCCAACAAGTAGATCAGATGGACAAACGGCAACATAATAGACCGTGCCTAAACAACGTGTCTTTGCAACACGTAGTATAAAACGAAATACAAGCACGGCAACCTCTACTGGACTGAATGTCAAACTGGCTTACATTTATTTCATCTCTCATGGGGATCACTGAGCAAATGGTGCTTAACGTAAATGAATAACTGGAGAGTAGCTGAGGGGAAAGCAATACCGCAATGCCACTTGCGGGATTACATTTAGACATTTAGCATGATGAAAATGGCAGTTAACAGCTGTTAACCAAATGGTACTCACCCCCTTTGCACCAATTAGTGTCAAATAGGACAGTTGAGGAAATCACTAAGGACTCGTTACCGCACTTCAGAGCATGGAAGTTTGTTCCGCTCCAGTAAGATAAGTTCCAGTCGAAGCTCGTCGATCGCGGGAGTCGTTAGGCAAATACCGCATATTGGCTCAGCTGAAGTGCCTTTCACTAAGCCGGCCGAATTGCTTTTCAAAGTGTTCGGCCTAGTGACTGAGAGTGAGAACCAGCAGTCCACATAAGATTTTAATTCATTTACGGGATTAGCCTTTCTGTAAACGCGACAAACAAGTTGGAATAACAGTGTAGCGTTCTCAACGGCATTCACACACTTCACCTCTTGGACCCTTACTATCCAACTCCAACTGTCAGTTAAGATTCCCAATCTGCCGACGTTTCAGAGTAGTAGACACCTTGAAATCGACTCCCCAAATGAATTAATTTCCGTGATCGCACCGGCACAGATGAATTACCAGAAAACCATACAGTAATCAAAGGCGGAAGGGCGCATTCGAACGCTTTTTCTAAGGTACGTTGGTGGCGATTCCAATGCGCGTTCAGTTCGTCCACTTCATACGTTATGTCGGAGTCAACAGGTTTCGCAGACAGTGAACAAAGTATTTGGGAAAATTCCTTCTAGGTTGAGCGCCTCCCCAAAGCTGGACGAGCCTGCCTTTGGCTGCCGCGCACAAATACGGAGAAGGGATTGTACAACTTACTTACTTGTTTAGCTGCTTAAATTGTCAACAAGAATAAGAGTTAAATTGACTCTTCCGGGTTATAGTAGTCACGCTTCCTGAAATAAGCAACACGGTCTCGCGAACTCCAAAAGTCACAAACAAAACAGGTCAACAGGGACAATGAGATGGCCATCCCGCGCTGTTGATATTAAGCAGTTTGGTGGGTAGCTGCCAACGCATTTAATGACTTTTTTGACTTAAATGTCATTGTTGGTTGCCACTTTCAAGTTACTTCATTAGGGTCACAGTTATGACCAGCAACATTTTATGGGAAATGGTTGTGTTCGAAACATAAGACAATGGAGGGAGGGAGGGATTGAAAGCAACACATTTGTTAAAATTTGACCAAGCAGTGGGACAAATCGCAGATGGAATTGCGGTAATAAGACTTAGCATACTTTATCCCTTAAAAGTAACAAGGTTGGAATTGCGATCAGAGACTCAAGCCTCTGTGTCATAGGGTACTTCGGAGGCGGTGACAAAATAACTAAAATTTACGAAACACTCTCAAGCGTTCTGCATTACTGAGATTCAGAGGACAGAGTAAATCGCAGAAATGGTTTTTCAAATTCGGATTGCAAATTAATTTTTAACGGAAGTCAGGCATACGCCTCTGAGGGTAAGAGTAGAGTCAAAGTGTCCATCCTCTCATCCAGTGACGAGAAGTTCCGAAAGACAGGAGCAATCTTCCAATGATCCCCTGGTAGCTAGCGGCCGGTTCACTCGGTTTAATTCTACCGAATTTTATCTGGATCTTTTTTATACCTCTACTACTCGCTAGCACATCAACCAGTTTGAAACCGTCGGCTGGCCCGTTCAGTAGCTAAGGTGTGACTCAGGTCCTAGAGCTGTCTGCTAGACATGCATAATAAAAGAACGTGCCGGTACACCATGATGACGCCTCGCCTTCATATGGCCACCACTGGTCGGGCGCATGCTAGGGAGACTGGGAAGTCAGTAGAACCGGTGACCTATCGGCTACAAGGCAGACGGCTTCTGTCAATCGACTACCGCTCAAATTGTGCAGTACGTATGTGCATGAAAACAGTGAAGGAAAACTCACCAAAAAGACCTCAACGACTCCGACGAGGTACATAGCAGCGGCAACTGTGGTGCCGAAGTAAAACAAAATACCAACGGCACCACCAAACTCCGGACCGATTGATCGTGATATCATGAAGTAAGAGCCACCAGCTGGCACTTTTCCGTTGGTTGCGATTGCTGACATGCTCAACGCAGTCAGCATAGTCTTAGGAAACAAAAAATGAAGAGAACAAATACGATAAAGCCTGCTCGGAACTTAGATTAAGAAAAGGAGCGAAGTCCATGTTCTCGCGCTATGATTTGTGATAAAACACACATAGGAGCAGAACAACACCATTAACATCTTCAAATGTTTTCACGGTTCAAATGAGAGAAAAAGCTGTTTTGAATTCCGTGAAGGCTTTATGCTATCCCACGATGAATAAAGCAGGAGCAGCTCGAACGATTAAAAATTGGAGGAATAGTAGATGAGTTAAACCGGAATAGCTACGTGGGCACACTAAGAAATAGAGCAGAGCTCGTTGCAAAATTCCGGCAACCAGCTAACCTACGAATCAGGTACCTGAGTCAGTCTCGGTCCCCGATAGATGAGACCGGAAAAGAGGTACTTAAAGTTTTGTAAGAAGGAGGAATGAATGTGTGCAGAAACAGAAAATAACTCTAACTTAAAAGACACGCACACGCCCTCAGTACAACGAAATGTCTTAGTATCGTATATAGAAAATCCAGGGAGTATGTACAGGTAACTACCGTCGTTTTAACTGCACCATGTTTATAGTGGTATTTATGGGAAAGGATGCCTCGAAGAATTGGATCAGGAGGCACACCTTTCCCTGCATCAAAAGTTCGCCTTACGCCGGTCAGTTTGAACTATCCACAGATCAGTGTACCACACTAAGAAGAAATTCGATCGAGTTTTATGATTTGAAAGCCTTGTGCGTATCAAGTAGCCGCCATTACGTGTGGGGTAGACTGCACTCTACTGTAGTTCAAGTGCGGTGATATCTGTGTAAATTCATTGGTTAATAAGGTTGTAGAAGAAAACGAGGTTGTTCGCTGAGCGTCTCAGCCAAAGTGGATCCAGTTGGGGTTTTCGACGGCGATCATAATAACACAGGTTTGAGCAGCGCCCAATGACCAGCTTGGTAAATGATCGTTGGACATTTTCCAGAGCCGTTCTGTCTTTCTCAATTGGCTGTGAACGATAGTACAGTATTCCAGAGTCGGTCGTACTATTGTCTTGAATGACTCAAGTCGTGCTCCAGATAGGGGGAGAAAGTTCTGGTGATATATCCGCATAATTGCCTTGCTTTCGCAACCTGATAAAGAACAAGTTCAGAGAAATTGAAAGAGTTTGAGTACCTAATTCCTAGGTCCCGAACTGAATCAGACGTTGGGATCACGCTTTTGGCAAACGTGATATAGCCTTGTGGAATGCGGCATTTGTAACCAATTACTTGGGAGTTTACTGTGGAGAACTTCATTAACAAACGTTAAGTGCGGGTAGGTCTTCACAGATGCTTCCTAGGCGTATTTGTAGTTGGTCTGGATGAAACGAGTAGACCCGTTTGACGTCATCTGCAAACAGAATTGGGCGTTCGTGTTTGATCGGGTCGCATATGCTGTTTCCGTAGATTAGGAAATGTAGTGGTCCCAGTACACTTCCCTGGAAGAAGTCCATGATTATTTGTTTCGGCTTAGAGTATTACTGACCGATTCTAACTACCTGGGTTTGACCGTTTATGTATGATCCGAACCAGCTTAAAAGTGGGTTTCCTGTGCATATAATTCTAGAACGGCGAGCAATGTCTTGTGTGGCCCGCGATCGATCGCTTGTTGCATGTCCATTCCTCTGCCAATCATAATCATGACACGATCGAAGAATTGTAGTTGCCAATTAGCACAGAAACATTTTGAGAGAAAACCATGCTGTGAGAAATTGATCAGATCCAGTCCTGTAAGACAATGTACAATTTGCCACTTGACTATCCGCACTAGGAATTTAAAAGCAGCAGAGGTGTGATTTATAGGGCGGTAACTTGACATTTCATTTCGTGGCGCCGCACTTGTGCTTAGGTATAATAATGGATTGTTTCCATTGAGATAGGAGCAGCCGGTAGTGAGAGAAAGTGGGAATATGTTTAATACCAGTAAAGAGATGTCTTTTCCTCCGTTTTATAACAATTGGGGAGATGCCATCTGAGTCTGGACGAGTTTATGGTTGTATGGATGCGATGGCACTTGCAACCTCTCTTAAAGTCGCAGGGATATTACAGAATAGCTAGCTCGTTCGTTTCGGAAGTGGAGAATGTAACAGCTGAGTGCTATGGATAACGCTGGAGGGAAAAGTAAAGTTGATAGCCGTGCATATGCAGGAGATGCCGCGCAGTAATGAACCTTTGTCCAGGGCCACTGTTTCAACTACCTGATAGGGTTTGGGGTTCCTGCTTTTGTGTAGTTGCACCAATGTACGTACTTTTTCAAGATTTCTAACTACCCGAGTTTCTTCTTTGATTTTGGACGCTAGGTTTAGATGTTACAGCTACAGTAAAGCCTCACGTATTTGTAGCAATGTTGCGAAGCTTTTGCTCCTGCGATATCATGATGGTTTACGTATCTTCAGTTTTGTAGTGGCTTTGTACAGAAGGTTGAGTTTCCGACTACCTTTATGGGTATTTCTCCATACGACACTAGATCCACATCAAGAGCAATATTGTTAATAATCTCATTTGTAGCCGCAGTAAGGTTGTGAGTTAGGAATGACGTGTTCCAGTTCAAGATAGTAGTAGGTTAATTAGATAAGTTCCAGTCCACACGATGGAGGTTGCGAATATGTGTTTCCATTTTAATTGATGGTTTAGGTCATTCAAGTCATCTCACAAAGCACCATATTTTTTCACAGCCCGGCAGTTGATTGTCAATGAATACATAGGTGAAAGAGATTCCCATTGTGACTACAAGGTCCAGGACAGTCGCACTTCTTATTGGCTCTCGGCTCTCTAGCATGCTGCGTTCAGCAATTCGGGTGGATACATAAAATTATTTCCTCAATCACCGCAGTGGTTCTGAGTGCAGGCAGCAGCTAGTTAACATGTGGTTGTCACGTGCACGAATGACCTCAATCCGGTCAATTCGGCTGGGCACGGACTGGTTACCACTCACACCAGCCAGCCAATCATATGACATACGCCCCCGGTCTCGCCACGCGAGTTCCGTGAGACCTGTACCTTCCTCAATTGACTGATAAACCCACTGCTGTATAGACGTGTACCGCTTGCTGGGATTAGGTGTCTAGGAAGCGTACGTTACATACTTTGTGACACTACGTTTTAGTGGCGACGGAAATGACGAACCCAATGTTGAGTACACTTCCTATCTTATGATCACCTGCTGAAGAAACCCGACATTATCGAACATGATAAGATGGAGAAAACCATCTTCTAACTACGTGGAATTATTTCCTGTACTTACTCTAACCGTTTGCCTTTCTGAGTCTCACAAAATCAGGCAAATGCTTGGCGAAGGTCAACAACAATATGATGCCCTGCAGCTGGAAAACGATGCCACACTCAGTTCTGATTTGGATACACTAACACGTTCTGGGGTTCAAACAAAAGCTTTACACTACTAGATACTGCTTCTCAAAACTTGTTCATAAGCCGAACGAAAGTGTCAGTGCTTTTTTTGCACATATTTACCAATTCATTCCTGAGTGTAAGTATAATGAAAAATTGAGGAAACTGATGAGCAATTGAATATTCAGTGTTTATTCGTGGGAATATCGGACGGGAGTGCTAGAGAAAAGTTGCTGTCCTTGGATGAGTCGGCAGTTGCATGGGAAAACGTTTGTCTTTGTTCGCCAACGAGAGAATATTACACGCCAATTACACGAGTTTATTGATCATCCGTTAGTTGATGATGTGCACTCGGTCCGTAAACCAGACACCAGTGAAGAACGAAAACATTCTGTGTTATCGTTGCGGTTTGTAACGCTCTCACGCTTCAGATTGCCGACACAAGGAAAACATCTGTTGAGAATGCGTCAAGCTAAGCCATCTAGCTCGTGTGTGTAGAACGGAAAGTTCCCGTCCGACGGATATCGCCTCATCCACTCGTCAAAGCAAGATAGAGCTAAGTAAAGATGAGATCCTAGAAAATTTATACAGTGAACTTATATACATATATATATATATATACATATATATATATACTTTATACAGTGAATTTAATTGAACAGTGTGAGATACAAAAACTGTCCTTACACAATACGTCTGAGGAGAAAGGATGAGCCGGTAATTTTGGAGCTGGATAATGGAGCGGCAGATACCACTGTAAACCGCTGTTCAATGAAAAAGCTACTACCTTTGCAGTCGTTCAACTCGAGATTACAGAGGTAAACCTGTGACCCAATTCAGGTTTTGTGTAGATGTTTCATTAAAGCCAGGCACGGAGAGCGAGAATCCACCCTATCCTTAATCGTTGTACCTGGGAACAAACCGAAACTTATGGATCGAGACTGGATACAGTACCTGCCAGAAAACATGCAACTCAACAAGCTCATTGTTTAATATGGTATTTTGAATGGTTTATTGAACTAGTTCTCATCGCTGTTTGAAAACAAATTGGGAAATTGCGTCATTGTAAGGCTTCTATCAAACTCCGAGAGGGTGTGGAGCCAAAAGTTTACAAATCCAGATCATTACCCTATGAAATGCGCCGTGAAGTCGAGGCAGAGATTCAACGTCTACAAGCATGAGTCATAGTTCCGGTGCACCATTTAGATTGGGGCACTCCGATTGTATCTGTACTCAAACCTAAAGACTCAGTCCGTATTTGCGAACCACAAATTGACATTCAACCAGGCAATGTAATTGGCAATGTATCCCCTACCACGTATTGAAGAATTGTACGCGACTTTAGTCGGCGGCCAAAAGCTTACCAAACTTGATCTCAGTCACGCATAATCTGAAGTCGGACTTGAAGATGAGTCACAGGAACTGACCACAAAAACTAGCCACATGGGACTATTCCAGTGCACGCGCCTTCCGTTTGGAATGACTTCAGCAACCAGCATTTTCCAATGGATCGTGAATAATATAGTTAAAGATACACCGTTCACCTGTGCATACTTGGACGATATCTTTTTACTGGCCGCAATGACGCTGATCATCTAAACACATTGTGAACTGTCCTCGAAAGTCTCCAAGAGTGTGGGTTGAAACTGAAGACGTCAGATTGTGAGTTCTTATCCGATTCTCTTTGTTACCTCAGTTAGGAAACTGGAAAAACCGGTTTGCATGTACGGCAAGAGAAAATAGCGCCTATTCTGAAAGCACCTCAGCCTAAGAATAGTGATAAATTACCATCATTCCTAAGAATGTTGTCGCACTATCGTCATTTCCTACCAGGTGCCTCAAGCCTTCTTGCCCCATTGGACGAGCTGGTACACAAAAGCATCCCGTGGATGTGGAAAAGCGTGCATCAGTCTGCTTTTGCTTGTGCAAAGAAGTGTCATGCTTCCGTACCTGCTTTAGTCCACCACGATAGTGAAAAAAACGATAATCTTACAGTGTGACGCATTTCCATAAGGGATGGTCTCGATTCAGAAATAGAGAACTATCTAAAAATCTGTGGTCTTTGTCAGCAGTATCAGTCAAATAAACCTCCCCATCCGGTACATCCTTGGCGTTGGTCAGAAAATCCATGGCAAAGTATCCACGTGGACTACTTTGAACCCATTAATATTGTAGTTTTCTTGCTGCTACTTGACGCTCATTCCAAATGAATAGATGTGTAGCCCGTTTACTAACATAATACAGAAACAACTATCTCAAAAATGCGGCCTTCATTTTCTACATTTGGGATACCAGACACACTGCACAGACAATGGGCCATGTTTCACTAGCAAGGAATTTGGAATCTTCATGAATAGCAATGGTGTCCAGCAGGTTCGTACAGCTCCATATCTTCCTGATTCTAATGGCCTAGCGGAATTGGTGGTACAGACAATTAAAAGAGGTTTCTTGAAACAAAAACTAGGAACTATTCAGACGAGATTAGATCGCTTGCTGTTTTCCTACAGGATAACCCCAACGGAAGTCAACGGCAAATCACCTGCGGAAATGATGTTTGGCCAAACACTCCGTACCAGACTTGATTTACCGTTTCCAAATCGTCGGGCACAAATGGAGAGAAAACAAGACAAGGCTGACACATAGCAAGCTGACCACAACTCTTGTTGGCAGCCGGGTGATCCCGTGTACATACGACTTGCACATGAGCACTGATGGCAACCGCAACTGTAATTACAGGTGTCTGTACCCAAGCAGACCTCGAATTAAATGGGCGGGTAGTGCGGCGACACTCAGATCACATACGTCCACGTTGTGTTGGGACAACAGCAGACGAACATGTGGGTGAATCAGATTCTGTTCAGCTGGAAACGGAAGCAACCCCCAGGATTCTGTACACTCGTCCGATGCACCATCACCTCATAGATCTCAGCGTACGCATAAACTCGTTGACCGTTTCGTGTCTGGAGTGTAAACATTTCAAGAAATGAAGGGATGTCACATACGCGAATGACTCCGATCCATTGAATTCAGCTGTGCGCGGATTGGTTATCACTCACACCAGCCAGCCAATCATCTGACACACGCCCCCGGTCTCCCAGCTCGAGTTCCGTGAGACGTGTACCTTCCCCAATTGAGTGATAAGTTTGCTGCTGTTTAGACATTTTCTGCTTGCTGGGTTTACGTGTCTCCTAAGCGTGCGTTACATGCTGGACTGTACTACGTTACAGTAGCCGTTTGCAATCTCCACACATATGTTTGGACTTGTAGGTGGCGCTGGAAGCAGCACTGATCATATTGAGCAGCTTTCGGGTTTCACATTGAGTGGCTCGGGGTAGCCGATAGATGCAACCCACTAGAGGATCAGTAGATGGGATCACCAGCCATAGTTTACCTACGGTCACTGAGCACAGTTTGCTCTGCGGGAATGGCAGCCAGGTTATTTCGAGGGTATAATATGGTACAGCCCCACCACATTTGTGTGAGTGATATGTTCGGAAAATGTTATAGCCTAAGATGTTAAGCTGTGGGTCACTAATTTCTGATGTGCACCAAGTTTCATTAATAAAAACAATATCGAGGGATCTCATAAACATTATTAGGAATGAGTGGGCGCATTTTAATAGAGATTTGAATGATAATGTTAGGGCGGAATAAGGTGGGTGGGAAATTTTGTTTGTTCCTTATCGTGTCTAACATGCGTTGTGAGGTAGCTGGGACACACTGAGGTCTGCATCGTGCTACGTTGAATGTAGTAGGTTGGTATCAGAGGATTTGACGGAATGTGATATTTTAAGAAAGGACTCATTTGCGATATTCAGAGGTAGAGGGATGTTGAAATCTAGGATAGCGTTTTTGTTCGGATTGCATTGTTGTCGACTTGGTGCTTAAATTGGTGGTAATGAGTGGGTTTTGAGTTTAGGTAAATAGGGGTTGCACCCTTGTGCGTGTAAGTCTGTGGGGTCTACCACCATTTTGTTTGCTCCTTCGGTGTTGCAAACATAAGGGTTTTGACAGTTTGAAGTTGTGGGAGTTGGATTCAAATTCAGAGCTACTGCGGGTTAATATTGGGCCGGCTGTCCCTTACTTGTCCCGAAATCAGTGTCCCTATTGCATGCAGAAGCCTGAAGATGTAGACATTTTCTCAGTTGGTCTAGCTGGATATCTCTACTCTCTTTTAGTGGTCGCCTCAGAGCTGCTGAGCTTTGAACGTTTCTAGAAGAATTCCTGGAAAGAAGTTTCCCGCTGCACTTGCCTACTCCTCTGTTTGTCGGAGATAAGCCATAGCTTGCATCATTTGGGTCGGATTTACATTTGTTTATTGTGATGGCAACATAGCGCTCTAATGACCGCAGGTACAGCTACTGCCAACTTGTAAATGCTCGTGACTAGGAGAAAGGACAGTGGAATTGGGTGTGTAATCGGCGGGTGTCACCTGAGTTGTTATATTTTCAACTTGCTCGGTGTTCTTAGGTAGGGACATATCGCTACTTCGGTTTGCGGACTGTAGCATCCCAAAAGATATGTTTTATCTTTATAGGTACAAATCGGTTCATCAATCGTACATTATTGGATTTTGTTCTATCACCAACCCTACGGTCATTTTTACCTACGTCCGCCTCGTCACTTTTGTCCACGGTGAGTCACGACATTAACGTTCGCTCTTATCACCTCAGTCGTTTTCTTCCGGTTGTAACCTTCCTCGAATACAATCCGCTGCGCTCGATTTCAAGTACCCTATGCTACCCGCGTTCGATTACGTGCATCGTCCCGGACTAGTGTTTGCTAGTCTTATAAATTGGTGACCTCGATACGCACGAGAGAATTTAAACTTTTTCGTCGTTTGTATTTTTTGGTGAGTTCATTCCATTTTCTCTATTTACTACATGTACCTATTTGTTTCTTGCCTAGTTTTAGTAGGTTCATTGTGTTTTCGTTCATCCTTGATATTCTCAATTCACAACACTAAAATGACATCCGAGTCGTTTCACAGCGTAGGCATGCTTAATTTGGCTGTTCTAAGTTTCAAGGTACACATCCCGTAGGTTTGGTTTGTCATATTCGTTCGGTAACTTGAAAATAAGGGCGTTCAGACGGACCGTTCGAGGTACAATCAGCTAGTCCCACGCCTTCCTCCGTCGATTGTGACGCTGCTTCAGGACATTTTACTCTGCCCATCGCATGAGGCAAAGTATGAAAAGATGAAGCAAGTGATTTTGAAGGAGTTACAGCCCAGCACACGGGCTTGATTTGAACAGCTCAATGGTTTCAAACTGATAGAGCGAAAACAGTCTACGTAGCTTCGCGAAATTCAGCGCATCGCTGATGCCTTATTCTTAAGCGAAGAAGGGATAAATGATCTGCGGTTTATACGTCTCCCAGTGCTATTGCCCGTAATGCTGTCAGTGATTCCAAATACGCCCGTGAAAGAACTAGCCACTGAAACAGACGCTGCGTTCAAATGGCTTTCGCAGTAGACGACCAGTAGCTTCGGCGACCTATTCTCACCGATGGAAATCGAGTCTCGTGTTTGCTCCAAGTCGTCAGACCGAACTAACCCTAGAGAATTCGCAGCTGGATATCAGCAATTAAAGCTTTGAAGCAGCTTGTGCTATGGGCAGATGCTGACCACATTTTGGCTACCGTTCATTGCAGTTCATCTGTGCCTGCAAACGTACATCTAGCTCAACACGAAAGTGCAATCTTTTCTCTGCACGTTCTCAGTCAGCTAATATCAAAACCTTTGAAGAATTATGTTGGTGTAACCGCTAATTTGGTGGAAAACCTAGACATTGTCGGTATCCCTGCATTAGGCACGATTCCGTCGCTTCAGGGAAAGCGAACAGCCCGCATACTAGCCTGACCAACACATCCAATGGTAAAAGCAGATCTTCTGTTTTACTGTAATCATTGACGTTCCTCTATGACTTTCCTCGTCGACACAAGAGCGGAAGCCAGCGTCATCCCTGCGAACGCGAATGCCAAGCAGTCAAAGTCAACGTACAACCTACTTTCGGCCAACGGTTCTCCGATAGCATCATTCGGTCAGCGCATAATGAACCTGGACCTCAATCTCCCTCGACAGTTTCAGTGGGTTTTAATGGTTGTGTTAGTACCTTTCGCAATTTTCGTTATCGACCTCCTCCGCCATTTTGGGTTTCTTGTTGATGCTGGTCGTCACAGACTTTTAGACGACCGTATTATACTAGGGTTTGAAGACATTCTTTCAAACACTTCGATAATCAGCCCTGTTTATCGAATCGTAGGCGCACTGTCCGACTACTTGAGCCTCCTCTCCGAATACCCGCGACTGGTTCGACCGGCTGCACAGCTTCCGACAGTCACGAAAGAGGTCGTCAAACACAAATTCATGTGCGGACAACCAGCTGCCGCAACACCAAGACGGCTTGCTCCGGAAAAACTAGGTGCCGAACGAGCTGAATTCGACTACATGCTTCAGCTCGGTATCGTCAGACCGTCCAACAGTCCATGCACGTCGCCTGTCTACATGGTCCTGAAGAAGGTCATGGGTGCAGGCGTCATTGCGGCGACTATCGAACCTGGGATAGAGTTATCACATCCGATTGTTATCCGATCCCACACATTGTGAAGCTCACGGCCGGACTGGGAGGTAAAAACCTCTTTAGCAAAATGGACCTAATACGCGCATAAAATCAAATTCCGGTAGCCGATGTGGACTTAGCTAAAACTGCCCTGACGACTTTATTTGGTTTGTTTGAAGTTGCCCGCATGCCATTTGGTCTAAAGAATGCCGCGCCAACATTTCAGCGCTTCATCAACCAAGTTTATTGGGGCTTAGACTTCACTTACTCTTATTTCGACGACGTCTTAAGCGCTTCACAAGAAAAGACTCTGCATCACATTCGAACAATTTTAGATTGTTTATCTCAACACGGGGTGACGATCAATGCAGAAAAGTGTTCATTTGCTGTCGACTCAGTAAATTTTGGCCAGCGTATCTCCTCTTCTGGCGTGGTGCCACTGCAGGCTAAAATCCAAGCTATCATCGACTACCCCAAGCCTCATTCTTTTAAACAGCTTAGGCGTTTTGATGGGGCTTTTCAGCTTTCACCGACGGTGTATACCAAACTGCAGCTCGTTGCTGCAACCCCTCACGGACCTATTCCGAAAAACTTCAGCAATTTGATTATTCTGCCGCAACACGCGCTGCTTTCAAGTCGCTGAAAGATGATATTTTCAACATAGCTCCTATAACGCAACACTTCCCGGCAGCCCTACTGTCCCTCAATACCGACGCATCGAACGTGGCAGTCGGATCTCTTTTGCAGCAACCAGTAGGCGACACGTGGCAGCCCTTAGCGTTTTTCTCCAAACGCCTTCAACTTACCGAACCTCGCTACAGGACTTTTCGTAGAGAAATACTAACTATGTACCTAGCGATACGTCACCTTCGACACGTATTAGAGGGCCGCACGTTTGCCGTCTTTTTTGACCATAAGCCACTACCGTACGTGCTCGGCTCGACAACCGACCGACACCTCCCTAGGGAGTCCTGCCAGATAGACAGCATCGCTCAGTTTACGACCGATTTACGATGTGTCTCAGGTGTGCGCAACGTTTTTGCCGACGCAGTCTCGTGTTCAAGCGATCTCCGCTGAAACCAGCAGTGCTATCGACCTAGAAGCCATGGCAGCCTCACAGCGAAACGATCCCGAAGTTGACCTATTATCTTATCATCTACAATTGATATACGAGCTGTCCCGTTAACATCACCCGACACTCCTCTGCGACACATCGCTGGGCATGCCGTGCCCAGTCGCACCACACGAGTTCCAACAGACAATGTTCGACGCACTGAATGGGTTTTCTCACCCAGGCGTTCGCGCATCGGTTAAACTGATAACCGCACGATTTGTTTGGCACAATGTCAATCGTGATGTACGTACTTGAGCTACCGCTTGCTTTCCGTGTCAATGCTCGAAGGTATAGAAGCGCACGAGAAACCTAGTAGGAACATTTCCCATGCCCGATGCACATTTTCACCATGTGCACTTCGACCTCGTAGGTCCTCTGTCGCCTTCAGAAGGCTCTGTATATCTACTGGGCTGTGTCGATCGATTCACTAGGTGGCCGGAAGCTATTCCCATACCTAACTGCTCTTCGGAAATGGTAGCGAAATCTTTTCTAGAGCGCTGGGTAGCTCAATACTGCTGTTCCGCCATCGTGACCGCCGATCGAGGATAAAATTTCTCAGCTACTTTTGCCACATTGCTTAAAGAGTTGGGTTGCCGCCACTTCCA
>CALYDF020000879.1:0-20562 GCA_944474145.2 Dicrocoelium dendriticum | reverse complement strand
CAGTTTGTCCATCTTACACAGAAATAGTACTGGATGGCATTTGACCGGAAGGTGACACATTTACCACAGTGCAAGCAAGTGGAGGTCATATTATCTGGAAGAAAATGTTGGCGTCAGTATAGGTTGTCATACGTGTTTATTAATAAACGTATCTCCAAGGTAGTTTTGTGCATAAGTATCAAAAGCGCAGCATACAAACTCGAGCTACCGCGTTAGAATCAGGCAGTCTGCGTGGTTTTGAACAAATGGTAAGCGCAGGTAGTCACAGATGAATAAGTGAAACACGGATTACTATGCGTTAAGAATTGTGGGGTAAATAACCAAACGTGTGGAACGTCGAAACAGTGCGACTGCACGGTGCCATGCATAGTAAGAATATTTTGCACAGTAAGAAGAAAGCGTTCTACACTGGATGCTGTTAAGCAGTTTTGTAGGTTTATTCGCGTCTTATTTGAAGAAAATCTGTGTAACCAAGTGCCTTTTTATCATAATACCATTGCCATTGAGGGCCTGGACAGATTGATGTTACAAAACATTCGCTCGAACATGGCGTTCGCGCACATGCATCTATTGTAATTCTTGACCGTTTTGAAAATCACACGAACGTCAAGCAGCTGTAGGTTAGGCGTCCTTTCGAGGTCCCAGCTAATTGGGATTTTGCAAGAAGCTGTTTTCCGGCATCTCTACCTTACCCATCAGTATCTAATCATACTCACTAATTTCATGTCCATAATAATTGAAGGAATTTTCCATAATATCACATAACTTTGACAACCACTTGACTTGGACTTGCTTCGTCTTCCTTAACAACTTTCAAGTGGTGTGTGCTCGGACAAGCTAGCTTTTCTTAAGTAACTCACATTCTTTGGTCGCGAATGACCGAAAAATCACGTGTTTCTACTCTTCCTGTGTTTTCAGTGCTCTTTTCTTTCCGAGAACTTAAATTAAACAAATTATTCGCCGATCATTTTATTGGTTACAAGCAGATTAAAGAATGATTTTACTTTTCACCCGGAATTCTAACTAACCATTCTCATCCTCTACAAACTGTCCTAGACAACAATTACTTACTTCCACGTAGTCAATATTTATTGATTTGTTTACTATTAGTTTATCATGGTTCAAATGCTAAATGCAGTCTCGCTTGTTAGCTGAACAAAAAGCAAAGATACATCAGTTACGGGACCGCATGCTTTGTTTAAAATGCACTTTTCTCTACTTATTCTAGACTGCAGTAGAAAGACCGCGTTGGCATAAATTAATGAAAATATTTCCAAACGAGTGCATGCTGTTTAACTTGACTTAGTTTGACTTAAGTTTTTTCCACCTGACTGCCCTCCAAAACCTAAATTAAGCATTTGACGTCGCGATATACTTTACATTTTGGCTTCCTTTTTCTTAGAAATAATATACAATCACAAAATTAAAATACCTCTTAAAGCTTAAAAAAGATACGTGCAATTTTTTACCTTACACTATCACTTCATGTTTTAACGAAATTGTTCTGTACCGTAGATATACGCCTTCAATTCATGAGTCATATAAATGCCACGAATAGCTGCGCTTTGGTGAGTCTGTTGCGATTCAAAAGCGAATAAAGTTACTGTTTCCACATTTGAGTCATGCATTCTAAGAACTTATTTTAGACAGTTTGACGCGTCATACTCTTGCCAAAATTATATGTGGGGTTCTCCTTCATGTATTTTTCACTTGTCTTCTCTTGGAGACCACATTGCACAGTAGCGATTCTATGTCTGATAAAGATATGTGGCTGCGACAAGCTATTTACCACATCAGAACAGCATCATTTCTATCACAATACGTAACTTCACTCTGCTACAGCTTATTAAACCAGGACGTGATGCCTACAACTTAAGCGGTATTCTTGCTTGCGAAAGCGACGTCATTTCTTACACGGATCTTCAACAGAATAAACATGGGGTCCGCATGCATGTGCAAGAAAGTTTGAGTGGAATTCCCTTAAATTTGATGAGTAACGCCGAGATAGCTCTGCGAGTGGAAGCCCATTTCAATTTTGGAAAGATTGGATGCATCACCTTCGAACCCGTGCACACAGCAAGCTTACTGAGAACTTGTACGTTTACTAAACCTATATTCACATATTTGATTAACAGAAGTTTAATGACAGTACATCATTTATTCAGTTCCCTTCGTTTGTTGAGTTCGAATTTGATATCTTTAACATAGAAATACGGTGGTAGGTTCATCTATTTACACATTTGGATAAATATGTTGTGAGTTAGGTTTTGTGCGGTTTAGTAGAAATTTCAACATTATTTTTCCTAACGTTTTCTACTTAGACCAGTAGGTTGGAATCTTCTGCACATTAAACTGAATGCGATAATTGGATTTACATGCAAATCTATAGTTTAGACCCCACTTGAATTCATATTGATTCCATTATACTTCACGGGTTGGATGTTCTAAAATCTATAAACGCTGATAATGGAAAAGCTTTTCGTTTTAGTATAACACATAATATCATGAATTGCTTTTCCGATTTACTTTTACTTATACCAAATGCTAAATTGATTCGTAGTGCATTTGACTAAAGGGGGACAGCAGCGTAGGCTCTGAACAATCATTTAATTCAGGCTTTATATTTCAAATGCACGCAATAGCTGAAAAACCGTTAGGTAAGTTAACATCATCCATATAGTACGAAATATTTTTCAGGTTATTTAAACCTCGTTTTGCTGCATGGTGAACCAAACAATAAAATAAGAGTGAGACTACAATTGGAAAACTCTCTGAATTTTGAGACGGCTTCAAGCATTAAAATTTGTATACAATCTCAATCAACCATTAATGGGTATAAGTCGTTTATTCCACCCTTCAGTTTTCCCAGCACTTATTCGGCAAGCTGCAAGCTGTAAGCAATTAAGCCTCATTAAACGGTGTCCACAAATCTAGTTTCCATTAATATTCGTCATCAATGGATTTGGAAACTGCACCAAACAGCTGAGTTTATTCAGCTGTGCATAAAAAGGATATTGCCTATGGTTTACTTTGAAACATGATTTGTTTTACATTGTAACAAAAGAAACCAAATTGTACCACAGGACCGAAACAGGCACGTGTGATGCCAAGCAACTTTTGTCAGAAAGTTGAAGCAGCAGTTTTCACTTTGTAAATGCACAAAAATAAAAGACAACATTGACCTCCTTTCATTAATCATGGAAAACCTATCGACTCACGCATAATCAAGTCCTAAAACCGCAAGCATATTTGTGCTATGTGATGCTTCATAAGTGTTATGAAATATTGCCATCAAGAATAGTGCAGGAAAACATGTTTCCTTCTTGCAGCAGTTCCTTTGTTTTCATTGTTCGCCGTCTCAAAAAATACGTACCTTTTAGTGTTCTACCTTTCTGGGCCCAGTTCAGCGGATATATGTAACCAGGTGAGCTCATCATAGCCCATTCCTTTACTTTAGTCTGATACAAATGGGAATTCAGATATGGGCATCTCGTACACGTGTGGGAAATGGCCTATCACGCAAAGTCGACAGTAGTTCCATGTAATGAACAAGTATTTAGCGAATGTTGTTTAACCACTAAATTGTCACCCATTTTCGCGAAAATAAATGGCAGTATATTTTATCAAACCGTGTGCCTAACGGCCCTCTATGTAACGTAGCGATGGGGATGCATGCAAAAGGTCCTTGTGAGTAGCGTAGATGTATCTAAAATGGATGGACATAACGCATCTGTCAAATGAAGCGACGCACGAGTGAGCGTTGTCGTTTCCTTGTTTATTGCTCGGGCACTAACTGAACAATAATAACTCCCTATACTATTTTGTGTGTGCACATCCCACTGACATTTAAAACTATCATCATGTCGTAGTGCGTTTAAATCGGTAGACGATTAAAAGGACGATGCACGAATTCATTTATCCTTGAAAGATAAATTTTTACTCCAAACATCTTACGGGACTTTACAAGCACATGCAATTTACTCTTGATAAATCATTGTTCATTGTTTATGGTTAATCTATTGCTTCAGATTATACTCTTGTAAATACCCAGATTTTCATTCCGAGAGCTGATATTTAAGAAATAAGCCATTTGATCGAACAGAAGTTTACGTTGCAACAAAATAGATTAGCTTGTCATTTTTGTCGGTATCAGCTTAGAATAGCATCATACAGATAATTAGCACATGTATTACCAACTCAGTAAGATGGCCCTGCTACAAATATATTGCAGAACAAAGCTTTTCCAAAAATAATAACAGAAAATGATTTGCATTTCGGACATAGACAGCTGAATATTTTCTGGCTTGTTTGTATAAGGTGTATATATCCGTTTTCCTTGGAATATCGGTTCAACGGTTATGCAGTATATTCACTTCGGTGGTATGTGATTTTCTATGTTGAGTTAATTGGACATTGACCATTCTCTTGTAAGACATATGGATTACAGCAGACAACAATCAACGCTGCATAATTATCAGAATAGATTTGACTATGCGCAACAACATCGGATGTTGCCAAGGTGGGGCAAAAAAACCCATAATACTCTGTGTTTTCAGTGTTCTGTAGTTGTATGCGTAGGGTATTATGATCAGACGTTTCCAAAAAATCTAATCTGACAAGATGAGTATATAGAACCGACTAAGTGAATCCTTTGCTTCTCCACTAATCCACCCCCTCAGGTTATACAAATGATGCGGGCAGACTTTCACAAATATTACAAATCCTGTGTGCAGGTGATGGAGGATTTGGTTCAGCCAAAGAATAATCGGCTATCCCACTACCGACTGGAAGCGCATGAACCGTTTTACGAAATCGATGAACTGCTCTATTTGGAAAAGCATGCCCAACTAGTTTATGAACTCAATAAACCACATTTGAGCTGTGAATACAATGGATATATTCAAATGGAACTATGTAAGCTATATGAGTCGGAGTGAACTGCTCTAACTAGATTATTGTTGCTACTCGTCCTTTTAAGTTCAGCAAAATTAGCCTTTAGTTAGATTTATTGCGGTACTCGTCATTCAGCGTGTTGACAAACCAACACAAATATTGTCTGATAGTTGATTAACGCTAGACTCGGTCACTTAATCTACATTTAGTCTTAAATACAGAGGAAAGTCACTTTTCCATATTTTGGATTCGCAGGTGCAGCTTTCGATATTTATTTATTAATTATTAAGTGAAATTTGATGTTTGGAACTATGTGTATTCCGCGTAACTCTGACAACCGTTGGTTTTGATAAAATAACAGAGCTCATGCAAATTAGTCTGATTCTCTACACCTAACTTATTTGTGGCCTAATTTGTGTAACAAATTTTGCTATTACATTTAAATATGTTACTTTGGAGAAAAAGGATATATTCAATTTACCTATTATTTAGTGCCTGGTCTTCAGTCTGACAGACGCAAATGACAATATACATATAATTGCGGAGGAAAGCCACAATTTCTTCAACATACTCCTAATTACTACAATTGCATGCTGTGTGTATTTGTGTATCAATGATTAATAATACAATTGTTTTCATATGCACAAACTAGGTAGATTATCGCATTTGCATCTCTTTCTGTGTAAAATTTGCGACTGAAAACTAAACGAATGGGAACTCCACGAATCGGTCATAATATTGAGCTACAGTTCATATCTTCGTGATTTACCCGGAATTCATAGCGGTGATTAACTTCTGATAACTTGTCTGCTAAAATATTGGCTTACGTGAATGATCAAAATCGCGTCATTCCCCAGTAACTTTGACCTCGTGCGAGAGCTGCCCTCAACGGTGAGTTTGTAGTGTACATTGCACAAGTGCCTGCATGCATACCAACGATATTCTTTAATTGACCATTGCAAACAAAACCGGATAATTCGATTCCTACCCACAATGCACTGGCGCTACGGAATGCAGCCGAACTGGAAGTACAATCGCATGACTGGTGCGAACGATAATTCATCCGGGCACAAGGTAGTTCCGAGTGATGTGATTTATGCAACACATAAAGGATAAGCTAGAAACGGTGCATGGAATTTGCACAAAGTACGTACCAAGCCACCATCCGAAGCGCGTGGCATGCGATGGAACCCGGCCACTATTGGCACTACGTAACGAAGTAGCAATTAATCGGTGGAAAATTATCAGCTTCATATTTATCCGGTAATCATAGCAACATGTATTTTCGTTTTATTATTATGTGTAAAGAAAAATCTAATTTAATATTAGGTAATGGTAACATCTACCAGATGCTCTACAATGCTCCTACGATACATTATATTTATTGTTGGAGTTACTAGGTATGGGAAACACCGGTGCTTTCCTTATGTAAATGGTGACTGACAACATGTATATTAAATAATCTCGAGTTAAATAATGCAATGATACAATTGGTGCTCATTGGTAACGACAGCGAACGGCCAATTAACAACTGCGTTTACTAATCACTATACATGCGTAATATATATTTTACTTTGAGAACTCCGCCCCCGATGGTGGCTGGCCAGACAACCGCGATACGACTTGCCTAAAATGTCTACCGCGTTCACCAGCGAGGTGATGGATGCATTGCTTAATGTAAGATCTGCGATTTGTGTCGTAGGGCAAATTACTTTGCTATGGTAAGACCTATCAGCATAATTTCATATTGTGGAATGATCAAACTGGAAAGTGAAACAAGGCACCTAGTTTCTAAAGAGGCTAATGCGCACCTCAAGTGAGGTCTGTATACCGCTTCTACATAATGACAAGTGATAAAAGCAGGCTACAATCTCTTAGCTTTCGTGAGTAACTATTCACGTAGGTCATATGGAGGATTTTGCCTCGCCGTTAGTGGTAATCGCGTAGAAATACAAGTTATTGTCTTTGTGTGCAAATAGCGCAATTGCATTTCTTAACGAAATGAACATGTGACAAGCAATATTCCAGTAAGATTCAACATAGCATATTATAAACACACACCCTTAAACATTTAATATTGGGTCGTTATATATATTGTTTGATTAGTGTCGGCATACGCGGACATATGCAATAATTTGACATGCGATATTATCAAAAAATACGCTAAGCGTACACTTACCTGCGTTTAAATTAACTCGGGGTAGAACAAGTTATAAATTGTAAAACGAGCATTTTGAGTCGTAGATATAGTCACATAAGGTCAAGAATTTACTCAAATCCAATTCGGTACGCTGCTTTTATACACTAACCACACATGGTTGCAATAAATTTCCAAGTAATCCCTTGGAAAATGCCCAACTAAATTAGTTTAAACTAATTTTAATTAGTTTTATGTCAGATTTATTAGCTGATTTCCCACCAATTTATGGGAGTTAAAGTACAGGACAAACAACAAATGGCGAACGACGGAGAATTATGTAACAATCAACGGTTCGCTTTGATTGTCTGGATAAGAATGGCTAATGAAACGGTATGTCAATATCATTAAGAACACATTCATGAACTCCCCGGTATGTCCTTACTGAAACCGCATAACTATACCTAAGGGGAATTTGAAGTGTATCGTGATGCTGCGTTGTGCATAGCACTCGCGAACAATCCTTGAATGCGGATGGGTGAAAAAACGATAGCAAATTGTAGATTTCACTGATGGCACGTTGGAACGGAGGAGTATCCTCAACAATACTTCAGCCGGTGTAAAAGAGTGATCATCTTGTAAACGTTTGTTACTGAGTACCCGCAGTAGGTGTCTCAGGTGCTCGGGTTTCTAAATAAATAACAACAACAACAACAAAACAACTACAGTATATGCTTTGCGGGTGATTGATGCTGCATGCATCATGCTTCCTCATTGCAGTGGGGCTTAACCGACTTACACTTAAACCTTACGTTTTTAATCTGTTTGATTTGTTCAGTTCTTTCCTTTTGCTGCATCTTCTGTATCAATTTCACATATTTGTTTTGTCTCAAATTCTTTGCAGTTTGTTTGATATCCCCGGGGTGGTTAAGCTTGATGTGAATGTTAACGAGCTGCCCATCATTGACAATCCACAGCGATTGCTGTCTTCAGGAGGCTGTGTATGGTTGCTGAAAGCAGGTGCACAGATCTCCTGAACATGCTAGACTCAAAGAGTGGTTCCATCCAGCTATGTGGTGCAGTTGTTCATTCGTATTTTGTTAAACTTTAAAACTTTAAAATATTTCGCCTCTTAACAACTCATTTGCATTTGTGTATTAACACACCACCGCTGTCTCGTCTAATAAGCTACAATAGTGAATGGTTGGCTTAAGCTGTAACCTAGGTTAGAACCAATTTGCACAAGTGATAAATTTCGGTGGTGCAAATTCTGTTCGTTCGATTACTGTTTTCGAACAAACGCGTGAGATCTTCAATGTGAAATTATGCTCGCCAGAATTTCACTCTGATTAATCTAAATTCAGTTTAGCATAACTAGACATCCAGGTAGACCAGCATCATTGATATCGCGATTTGTATCAACATGTCTATTCTTTGACTCCCAAGTGCCTTCCTTTGGCCACGAGGAGGTTAACATGTTAAATTTATGGTATGACTGGAATGGCAGGTAAAGCGAATGATTGCTTCTTCGTATAAGAATTGATGAACTCGGATTCGTTAACATTTTCTAAATTTGTAATGGATCTAAACAAGGCATATGAATCACACGCGGGACAAAAATTTCCTTCTGTAGTTTGTTGCACTAACAATTCCTATTATTTCAGTTACGGAATTTAGGCGAGAGCTGGGGAAATAAATCGATTGAAATGCACGCTGAGGCCAAGTAACCCCTCGAGATTACATAGCGTCAAAAAGAAATTGAAATGGTTCTCAATTCATGCACGTTAACCGAGGCTTAAGTCATCGTGAATCGTTCGGTATTAGAATTATTACATCCCTAAAATAAGTGGCCGTCCATATTATGACTGTTCCAGAAAACTAGTGTCGAAATTAAGCATAATTGACACGTCATATCCAGTGACCTTTTTCCGCTGTAAGGTTTTCCGGAAGCAAGCATGCAATATTACAGAAGAAGTCGAGCGAAACTGGATGCAATATTTACAATGAGATCGGTTGTTGGGTATACAGAAGAACAGCGATTGGTCACACTATATGAAGCACTTTACGCAGAGTTGGAAAGTTGCGATCTGCGTCCGAAATTCGTCAAATTTAGGAGAAAATTCGGGCGCTCATAAAACAGATCTGCTAATCTTTCTACGCGATGTAGGCAGCCCTAATCGCGGCTAGATGATTATCATCACTCATGATACGCAATCTCTCTCGGCTTAGATACTCAAGAGGCGAGAATATTCCGAATATGGTATGTACTCTCATCATATACATTTACAAGCTTTTATCACCTATCCCCGATGTGGTACTGGAAATCCGATGAAAAGTCTCACGCTCTTCGATAACCTGGATCCGTCGCCGAATCTTGTCGATCACCAGTGATTCCGTGCATCCAGCGAAGCCTTGGAGCGTGGTCGAACCCTCAATCATTTTGTTCACCGTAATTAACGTAGATCACCAATTATGGCCCGGGACAAATGAGATCCGCTTATATGTTGCTTCTCAGGTAAGCCTCACGAGTACACCTGGCGTATCAGCACAGTTGTTCCTAAAGATTGCATGATACTGCGCAGGCTTTCCGAGAATGACTTGCCACCAAGATTCGCCAAGTTCTCCATCTATAACAGGTGATATATGAATATGCGCATTACCATCTTCCGCATACTGGCATAGTTTTGTAGGCTCGCGTTAAAGACGATGAGCAGTTCCACGGAGCGCATCGTTAGTAGGACTGGGCCGAAGAATCCTGCCCTGTCGCCAGTCATCTATCTATCCAGGGAGCTGAGTTTCAAATGCAGGGAATGAACGTGTTTGCGCATCCTGAAGTACTCAGACGTCAGGTGGTCATGCCTCAATATTGTGGCATAATAAGCGTTACTTTTCACAATTACTGCACAATCCTTTACGACTGTAACTTTATTCATCCGTCTTCGTCGCTGTCATTGAGATCTGAAATAGCGACATGAGACTAACAATATGTGGATATGCGCGGATATCAGAAGGCAATTGCGGTCGGACATAGCGGACTGTATTCGATGGGCTATAAAAATACGCGGACGTATGAAGCAAGATAGCAGGTATACGTTAGCGAGGGAAATTACAAGGCGCTCGATTGTCGAGCCGGTTAAAAGGAATATTAAAACAAGGAAGAATAATGCACAATTGTCAACAAGTCAATAGTAGGTAAAGGGAACAGTTATCTTTTTGGGCTCTAAAGATGCAGAGCAAGGAGCCGTCAGTGCATACAGCTGTGTTCAAATTAGGGAGGCAAATACAAGGAATCGACGAAGAGCGGATTCATCTGAACAGAGGTGCGATAAATTGGTTACGGAATTATTGACGCTGAAGCCCCCATATAAAATTAATCAGAAATCCGTCAGAAACGAGGAAGGCAGAACAGAGGAGACCAACGCTGTTAAATACTTGGGAGTCTTTATCCGGGATACGTTCCGATTACAAAGGAAGGAAGCAAGCCCATGCACTGACGTCCATAATGTAAAGCAAGTTCGAACACTAGTTGAAGAGCACAAAAATGGAGCTGGCCGTAAGTTGCGTACAGAAATAGAAAGAAAAGCACTGAGATGCTTAAACAGCAATTGTTTGTGGCTAACTAGAAAGCAAAAAGGATGCGCTAGTTTAGACTAAAGCAGCGCTAAGCATTGGGGGTTGATATAATTAGTAAAGTGAGAGTAAATTGAGAACGAATTCATACAGTGATATTCAGCATGGTAAGGTAGAATAGAGAATTATAGGCGTCAAGAAACAAACAGGCGTGAAGGAAACATGTGTTGCGTTGTAACCCTGCGATAGTTGGGATGGCGGTCAACGGTAACAATAAAGCCAGAAGCTAAGCGAAGCCAAATGTTGAAGAGGTGATCAGTGGTAATATCCAGCTATGTGAGAAGATGTTCACAAACAGAAAGATAGCCAATAGCCTAAGGTGAGTAAGCTAAAGCAGAAATAAATAACTGTCATATTGAAGAAGAATTCGTGAGCAGCAGCAGCAGCAGCAGCAGCAGCAGCAGCTTTAGTTAGTTAAGTAAAACAATCGGAAGTGGGGGCGGCACTGTGAAATGATAAGCAACTTGCCGACAGCACGTACAGCTATTTACATTTCAATGAGAGTCAAAGGTCATAGAATTGTATGAAAGATAAGTCTAATGGTCGCAAACGACCAGTCCAAATGTTAACCCAGTTGGACGGGTAATCAGAATTGGAGATAAAGCATAAGAAATAGGAAGCTAGTCGTTGATGAATTGGAAGGGGTTTTAGCGCAATGTTTAGGGAGACCCATCGGGAGCAGCATTAGAGTGTTGCCACATTAGGTACAATGCAAATGAGAGGTGCTTGAAGAAAGGGAAATAATAAACAGTTTCGGAAGATTTTCAGAGATGTGGGAAGCCTGCTTCAAGTCGTAGTGTTGAGCTAGATGTACCAATGTTCGGTGGCGAAACTGAAGCACAGGAAGTAAAATAGCTAGAGGTTATAGACATGAAAAGCGGAGATGATAACTGAGGAAGTGCGAGTCCTAACAGGTTGCGTTGCATCAACATTTCGGAAAATTACTTAGGTGTAAGCGACAGTATGCAGCGATCTATTTACCTAGTAATGCAATCGGACGTGGGTGCGGCACTGTGAATGGACATTCAATGAACCAGCAGAGCTTTAAAGTCAGTGCGAGCCAAAATATACCAGAATGAGTTCAGATAGACAGTAAGGAAATCCGACAGATTCGCTGGAAGCCTATGTCCAGTCATAATGGTGAGCCAGATGGACTGGTAGTCAAAAGTGCAGATAATGCATACGTGAGGAGGAGCTGATCGTTAAGAAGATGGTAGATAAATTAAACGGAAATTCTGGGAAGGCCCATCTAGGACAGCAGCAGACAGTGTTTACGTTTTAGTTTCAATGTTATTATAGGGTGCTTGAGAATAGGGAACTAATAGAAAGGTTCTGAAGATAGACGAAGATGAGAGCAGTCTAATTAAAGTTATAGTGTGGAGGCAGTCGAGTCAGTACTCGGAAGTCGGAATAAACCAAAAGGTATCGAATTGATAGAGACTGCATATTGAAAAAGAAGAGATTACAACTGATTAAGAAAGGGTCATAACGACTGCGATGCAAACATCTTTCTACAGGATTTCAGTAAATAGCAGATGACATTAAGGCGCGCAATGTTTATAAGGGTAATCTAATTGGCTTATTGAGGAAGTGTTCGTAAACGGCAGCAGCCTTATATACGTAAGATCTACATCCGGATGTGGGGGCGGTACTGTGAAAGGATAGTCAATGGGCTGGCGGAAAGTACTATTGCTTACATGCCAATGAAAGCCAGAATTCACATAATGAGTTCAGACTGACAGCATTGGAAAACAGACAGATCTAATGGATGCATGCTTCCAGTCCTAAAGGTAAACCAGTTGGACGGTTAGTCTCTAATGGAGATAAAGCATCAGTGGGGAGAACCTAGTAGATGGAGAAAGTGGGAGGTGGCTTTAACGCCATGGTTGGAGAGGCTCATCAGGAGCATCAGGAAATTTGGTTGACGTTTTAGCTACATTGTAAAAGAAGGGTGGGGGAGAGGGAAATAATAATAATAATAATAATAATAATAATAAGGATAATAATGATACTAGCTTTGGAAAGTGGACATAGGTGAGGGAGGCCAACTTCAAATTATGGTGCAGAACCAGTTAAAGCGGTACTCAGAAGTGGGAATGGAGCAAAAGGTAATGAATAGCTAGAGGCTTCGGACATGAAAAACAAAGAGAAAAATTATTACGAGAGGTCCTGTTTGGTACGGAACATTGTTACAAATCAACAAGCACTGACGGATAAAATTCGAACCGTTGACATCAAGCCGATATCGCAGCCTATGTACACACTTTTACTTGTGGACACTCCCA
This sequence comes from Dicrocoelium dendriticum, assembly GCA_944474145.2. Taxonomy (NCBI): domain Eukaryota; kingdom Metazoa; phylum Platyhelminthes; class Trematoda; order Plagiorchiida; family Dicrocoeliidae; genus Dicrocoelium; species Dicrocoelium dendriticum. Next base: position 7,617 of record CALYDF020000879.1, on the reverse strand, counting down.
CGTAACATATATCCTTCACACGATCCTCATTTAGACGGATGGTTGGTAAACACAATCCCGTGTAACCAGGAACCGGAGGGAACATCAGTACTCGGAACCCAAAATTGCACATTGGTTGTGCGTGCTTTCATGCTTGTGACACTTGAATAATGAACAATGAGCAGTGGATTTGCACTGGTTAAGAAGCAATGCTTTACATGTCTCTTTGGGTTGTATTGTAGGGTTAAAGTAACATAAAGAGCAGTGGGTTAGTTACGTTAAAAAAGAGGGACTTATCGTTTGTTTCGCGGTAGTCCTGTGATCCGCGTAGTATTATAGAAAAAACAAGTAACAGGAAATTGACCAAAAGAATATTTCCGTAGCAAGATGGAGATGCAGTACTAGGTAAACAAAGTGTAGGTGAGTAAGTGTGTGGTCCAATCGTTTTTATGTAGTGTTGATGCAGAAGTGACCGATTCTGCAAGAGCATTCCACAGGTGACACAAGCAGGTGGAAAAGAAATTCCTGCGGCAATCAAAGCAGCCCTACGTTTTGCTAATTCTAGTGAGTAACCTCACAATTTCGTATTATTGCTGATTTGCAGTAAAGCGCGACACATATGATGGATCGTGCAGCGTTAAGTACACCATTATAAATCCACCTAGTAAGCGATGGTAAAGTCCGCTGAATACTTCTACTCGTTCCAGCCTCTCCTGGTATGAGAGGGTGCTTTCCAATACCGTACTTCGACGCTGGACATTAAGACTGCTCCAATACACTGGGGTCCTGTTTTCACCACAGGTGCCAGGCTTGAATCACATATTCGACACGGGAAAGAACATACGCACTAAGTATCTACAGGACGATAGAGCGATCTATTTGTTCGAATGCCCGTCGTAACAGGCGCACATGTTGGCTACCAATATTGGAGGCTTTCGCCGGTTGCCTGGGATAACCCAGATCACCCTGAACCAATACGCCCAAATCATGTTCGGTGGCAGCTCGCTGTAGCACATGCGTTCTGAGCGTGTAACAGTTGTTGCACTTGTTTTGTATGGAGAGCATTTTGCATTTAATCACATTAAATTACAGTGAAATTTGGATGAACCGCTGATGTACCGCGTCTAGATCACTCTGAAGCAGTTGCTGGACTGTATTTCCCTGAACCGCGCCAAACCTTGACATCCTTAACCATTGTTAACCACTGGTTTTATCTTGTTCTTCTATCGATTTCACTCGGTTGTATTAGTTGCCTGCTAGTGCCCAAAGTTTACTAACTAGATGGCCAGAAGCCTATTAGCTTGATTCCGCAGTCTCTGACTACACGCGGTACATCCAGAAGATGTACTTAAACTGGTCGACAGTGTGATCACTACCAGGGCCACAGTCCCCAGAAATAAGTAATTTGCTTCAACTTTATCCACGCTTGACCTCATATAGGTAGATTTATCTGGGTTATACTTATGCAAAGCACCATTGGAAACACTTGTAGACAGACATTATAGAAATCCAAATTCTTTTCTTTAATCGCCTTTGCTACCATAACATTCACTTTTCCAGATTCCATTTCGCGGAAACGAGAGCTAACCATGCACCTGTCACAGCGGCTATCCGGAACCCTCTAACCACCACTTTGATTTTCTTGGCCATCGGTGCATAATTTTCTCTTTCACTTGGCTCCGAATCCTGCCACGCGTTATGCGTAGTGTTAGACGAATAACCAGATCCTGTAGGAGATAATGAGTAGGTTAACTCCATGAGTTGTCACCATCAATGGCCAACCTTGTTTTGATCTAATCTATTATTTCAATCATAACCCCTAGGAGGTCTCAGCCGGATCAGTCGCCTCCATCTTACATTTTCTAAAATTAGAATTCTGAATACGAAATATATTTAGCCATTTCTGATTAGTTCCTGACTAGCTTCGGTTCCTCCACTGACACCTTAATCCAAATGCTGCAAGGACCAACCGGTATCTACACCCCACCGAAGTCCCTTCTTCAATGGCCACTTTGTCAGTGTACAAAAGCTCAACAAATGTTACAGCCAAGCCTACTGAGTGGCTTGTTTGGAAATCCGTAGGTATTCCTCATATAGGATATTGCAGGGCAATAACGAATACATCCAAACAGGTAATTAAGTCCTACCATATAACCTACACATCCATTGCTTAGTCATCAGCTTTACATTTATTACTTGCAAAATCCTTAGACCACTGAGTCCGTGAAAACCTATTAGGCTTTTGAACTTTGAGGTACGCCAACTAAAGGCAGTCTACCAGACCTAAATGTCTATAAGATGTTAGTGTCTTTGTTGCTGTCGATATACATAACGCACCTAAAGTAGTATTATAGTTACCCAAAATATCATCTATGTACCAGCTTTAGATGTACTACTATGAATCTTCATTGATGTCCGTTTCTAGTTCGCTAAGGTTGATGTGTTCCCTTTAGCCTAAATACTGGTTAATTTACTCCGTCGTTTCCAACTATAATCTGTATGTATACCTCTATGTATATATATATATATATTATATATGTATATATATATACATATAAATATATATATATACCATCTGATTTGTAAAGTGACAACGGCAAAAGCCGTTGTCCCAAGAATCCAGGCGGTTTGCTCTCCACTTATCATCTCTTGACCCCAGATACTTATTTATATGTACATTTTTTTGTCCCGATCTCACTTGGAAACACTAGTAGACAGTCACCATGATAACCATATCCTCTATTTCAACCGCTTTTGCTAGTAATACATTTACATTTGCATATTCCATTTCACTGGTATGAAAGCTAACCAGCGACAGCGAGGTCCCTGTTACACTGGCTGGCTGAATATCCAAAAAAGTTCGACCACCACTCCAACTTATCTCGGACCTCCGTGCGTAATTGTACCTGGCTCAAAATCCTATCATTTGTTATGCGTACTAGTGGATGAACAATAAGCTCCCACTATTTTACCTACTTCCCCACTCTTGATTTATCTTAGCACATTTTGCTAAGGGTGCTAGAACAGCTCTCATTAGAAAATCCGTCAAGGTAATAGCTGATGTGACATTGCAGTGCTAGTTAACTTTGTCAACTTGATGATGACCGCTGGCGCTCGATTCAGAACACACTAGTGTGAATTAACAAACGAGACATATTACTCACTCATTTTCGAGCAAGCTCAACCCCCAGACGTATAGTAATGCCCAACCAAGTCGAAGGCAAGTGGATGTTATGCCTCGAAGCATTTTGCTACATTTTCTGGCACTCATTTCTTTATTATTAGTGACAGGCTCCTCTAGCTTACTGGTGTTGGTGACGTACTCTTGTGGATAGAGAAAATGGGCTCTATCAGATAAAACTTGCGATATTTTAGAACGAATATGTGCGTTTTCCAGGCAAAAAGTGTCAAAAGATCCTACAGGTATCCTGTATTATCCAGGCAGACTTGGCTCTTGCAGTCTTGTTATAGACTTCGGCCTAAAACATAGAGAACTCTATATTCATAGTGGTTTATGTGGCTCAGTATCCTGTGAAATCGGCACACTGAGGCCTTCTGCCCGTGGGCTATTTATACGTTGTACTGGAATCTCTCGCATTTATAACATTACTAACTGGATTCCTGTCGCTTTCGCGAAACATTATCGCTTAGTTGCCTATATTTGCTATGAATGCCTGAAAAGTTTGCTTTTCAGGCACATACGTGATACCTAATTACTGCGAGGAATTTAAGGGAACATAGAACATTTCTAGATAATTATGCTTATTTGGAACGAATACCGCTTCTCCGCTTTTACATTTGCTTTTCTTTCTTCTGATACCTGCTTACGAAAAATAACAGAGTAATACATAGACCGCTATGAAATAGAGAAGAACTTGCTAAGCACTATACGCATTGCAATGCTCTTACTTTTAACGTAATCACCGGTTAGAACTTGTTCTTCGTGACTTATATTTGTGCTATTTTTCGCGATATTCCAGCCTTTGAAAAGATTTCTCTCTTTTCTAAGACTACGTTGGTCCTTCGGTGCTAGAAATTAAATTTGGCGCAAGACATTTGATTACATTTTTCTGCTGATTATATTTTTCCTGCTAGTTAAATACGCCGCTTTATTACGTCTATTTAATAGCGTGTTATATTGTTGTTTCCACTTCCAGAAAATGTATTCGCAAATTTTTATTTTTTCTATGTGCATAACATTACATGTGAAGACTTATCTTGTCAAATTGGTTGTGTTATAATTGAGTCGCCACTGTTATGATTGAGGGAACGCCACCTCTTGAGGTAATTGCGTGAAAAGATTGTCGCTCGCACGGTTGGAGCACGCCTACGATGACGCTAGCTTAGCCGGTGAGACGGAAAATTGAACGAGCGTGGGAACGATCTTAGCCGCACTTGTTCGTATAGACGCTGAGGCCTCGAAAACGGACGCACACGAGAAGGGGTACGATAGACGCGCGCTAATGACTTAGACGCGAAGGCTGGCCAGCTAACGATTCACACGCAATCACTTGACCCGACCGACTCCCAACTGAGGCGAAGAGAAAGAAATGACAAGTGGTCCTCTGTAGGCTCTTTTACGACCGACAAAGGGCGATCACAGTCAGTGCTATGGGTTATTAAGTTAGGGAAAACAGTCCCCACGAAGAGGTGATAGATTGCAAATGAGCATTGTCAAAAGGTTCGAAGTTGGGACTCGCCTCGGAGTGGCTGAACACTGCTGCGTTGTGGGGAGAAATTGGACTCCGCTTCCCACAGCCATTATGCCGGAGTTACTGGCGCGATTTTGCGAGGATTTTTGACGGGCCCGCAACAGGCTGGAAGAATTTAAGTGGATTTTATGTTGATTTGGATACTGATTTAGAGGAAACGTGCACAATTACGGCTCTGCGCAAAGTTTTTCTGCAAAAGAAATGAAGAACACAAAAGTCGCCAGAAACCGACAGATGAATTTCAAGTCCAATGAAATTATGGTGAATTTCGTGGAGAATTAGAACCTGCATCCAAAGAAAAGGTGCACAACTTCGGTTCCACACAACTGTTTGCCACTAATAAAACCAAGAATGACAAGATTGCATGAAGGAGCCAGATGAAATCCACCGTGGGCGCGTACAACCCCTATAACGATAAACGTAATAAGGCCTTACATTCATAATTGCGAACGAGGATTATAAACTCTCACTATTCTCACTCCCCAGGCAAGAGCATGGGATTTGTGTACATAGTGACCTGGTCCCTTGCGAGCACAGCGTCTAGCAAGTCTAGAAATACACCATTATTTATTTATTCATTATTCCCTCGGCTAACAGCAGAAGTTAGATGTAATTACCCATCAGTAAGACAGCATGGAGCATTAAGTTAACCACATTCAACTTTATAGTGACAAGGAAGGGGCACTGAACTTTGACCAATGATTGCCGCTAAAGTTTACAGTTGGTAATCCAGCTTAGAATAGGGTCACTGCTCATGTAACGGGCAGCAGGAGACCTAATCGGGCAGAAGGAGACCTAAACGGGCAGTATAAGACCTGGTGCTAAACGGAGTGCAGGAGACCTAGTGCTAAACGGGCAACAGAAGACCTGTTGTTTGTGAAACTATACGTGACGAACGTGGACAGCCTATCCACAACCTATCAAAACGCTTAGAGCGTTAGGCTGAGCACTTTAAAAGGCCATTTAATCGGACGGAATGCTTAGATTTCTCGCCGGCTACTGATCGCACCCCTCCCTGGCTGTCCCTTTGGATCCAAAATCTCACTCAGAAGTCGAACCTCAGATTGAAATGTTGAAGTTAAATAAAGCCGCGGGACCTGATGATCTTCTTCCAGCCATCTTGTGAATGATTTACACGAGCTAATTTTCAAACTATGGGAGCAGGAAACTGTCCCAACCGATTGGAGCTGCTCCGTCATAGTCCCCATTTTCAACGGAGGCTCACGATCGGAATGTGGCAACCATAGAGGAATCAGTCTGATTACCAAAGCCTCAAAATCGCTTGCCTCTGTCATCCTTCACAGACTGACCGGCACTCGTGGAAGCCAGATTTGTGAAGAGCAATCTGGATTTCGTCGAGGTCTTGGCTGCATTGACCACATCTTCACCTTGCATCAGTTTTTGGAGCACCGTCACATATATTGGCGGCCCACCGTTGTCGTGTTCCTCGATATCAAATGTGCATTCAATTCGGTGGTTTGCCTGCAATTTGGGACGGTCTAATCAGGAAAGATGTACCTGAGAAATATGTGAATATTATCCGAGCATTCTATGCGCGTAGCTCTGGCCGAGCGAGGGCTTACGGCAAGTTGTCGTCGCCCTTTAATATCTCCAGCGGCTTGTGAACTGGATGCCTGCTGTCACCTTTCCTCTTCAACTTCGCTGCTGACGAAGTCATGGAAATTGCGTTCACAGAACACGACTTTGAAGTTGTGGATCTGCAATTGGGAAAACGATTTTTGACTTAGAGTATGCTGATGACATTGCCCTATTCCTTGAGGGACCACAAACGTGTCAACGGCACTGGACAGATTAGCACTAGCTGTTCGTCACTTCGGGCTTTGCTTCGCACCCTCGAAGTGCAAAGCGTTCTTCCAAGATTGGTCTGAACCGCCTCCTATGCTGGCCGTTGGTGGGGCTCAGCTAGAAGTCGTTCAAAAATTCAACTACTTGGGAAGTTGTATTAGCGCCAGTGTGATGTAGGATGAGATCCTGATCCGGATAGCAAAAGCTCGGGCGCTTTTGCTAACCTTCGCTACTTATGGCGCCGGCGCGACATCATTCTTGCCCTGAAGGTTAGAGTGTACAACGCAGCGGAACTTTCTACCATACTGTACGGTTGTGAAACCTGGCCGCTTAAAGCAGCGGACCTGAGGAGGCTAGCCCCGTTCGAACAACAGTGCGTTCGTAAATTAGCTCACATATGGTGGGAACACCGCATGAGCAACGAGCGTGTTCGACGCCTTGCTTGCGGTACAGGAAAAGTAACTGAACTCCTCAGCACCGTCATTTCACGCATCAGGCTCCGATGGATTGGCCACGTGTTACGCATGCCAGCCCACCGACTCCCGCGACGTGCGTTGTTTGCGTGCCAGGGATTTAGGTGGAAGAAGAGGAAAAAAGGAAGAAGAAGGAGAGGAATGAAGGCCCTCACCTCGGAGCTGGCCTCGGTTGGAGCGCCTCGGCTCCCTGGTTAGGATCCAAAAGTCGATGAACACGTTGGGTTGGACACACTTGCTGATATGGCTAGGAGCCGACCTCAGTGGCGTTCGTGCGGAGAGTTGTTGCCCCACCCCATCCAATTTAGCCTCCCTCTCCAACCCGATCTCATATTTAGCCTTATGTAATTTTGTAGTATTTTTTGATGCACAGTAGCCAGCTGGTTGTTTACCGGAAAGATGCCTATCCGTTACCGGTAGCTCAGCCGGCTTGCACCAATTGCATATTTTTGTCCCTTATTCTATATATTACGGCACAGTAGCTGAGGTGCTTCCAAACTCTAGCTAACGTGTATGATGATGATGAACGCTGTAGCTTGGAAAGGAGTATCCGGTCAACTAGACGGTCGAAAGCTTTTGAGGCATCCAGGAAGATCACATTAACATCCGCTCTATCGTAAGCTGACTGGGTTCAGAAACCACTCGAT
>CALYDF020000878.1:0-20520 GCA_944474145.2 Dicrocoelium dendriticum | reverse complement strand
AATGCGTCCTCGCTCGCATTCCACTGTGCAGGCATTCACTTAAACATACAAACTTACGAGGGCAAGCAAACTTACCCAACACCAGCCACAATGCCTCGCGGTTCACCGTATCAAATGCTTCGGTGAAATCAACAAAAAGCGAGTAAAATGGCTGGTGTTGTTCTCTGTATTTCTCCTGCAACTGGCGAGCCGCAAACGTCATATCTATAGTGCTGCGACCCGAAAGGAATCCACATTGCTCTTCCACCACTTTGAGTTCCACAACCTGACTGACGAGGCGGTTGAGCAGGATTCGGGCAATCACGTTGCCCGAACAACTCAGCAAGTTGATGCCACGATAATTCGTGAAACATTGCTTGCTACCTTTACCCTTTTATAGTGGTAGCACAAGGGCATCCTTCAACTCAGGAGGCACCTCCTCCTCAATCCACACACGTTGCACCAAGTGATGCAGCGCAGTCAACAACGCGGGTCCGCCGTGTTTCAATACTTCCGGCGGGATCCCGTCACCTCCGGCACATTTGCCGTTTCGCAGCTGAGCAAGTGCTCTCTACGTCTCATCCAGTGTCGGAGTGTCTGCCAGACTCGTCTTCACATCTTGCTGCTTGAGGCCGTTCAATATAGGCTAGTCGATCTCTGAACGGTTGTTCAAGAGACAGTCAAAGTGTTTCCGCCAGATATGCATTATGTCTGCAGTCTGTGAGTAGGTAACGCCTGAACTTCTACTGATCAGCGTCCTCAGCGGCTCCGATCTCTGTCCGTACACCGCCTTCAAGGAGTCAAAGAATTCCTTGTGTTGGCGGCGTTCGGTGTAGCATTCCATCTGCTTCGCCTTCTCCGTCCACCATGCATTTTTAATGCAACGGAACTCTCGGGTCAGTCGCCGTCGAAGTTTGCGAAACTTACTCTTCTTCCCCAAGTCACTGGGGTCTGCAACATGTGCAGCAAATGCTGCATTCTCCCCGACACCAATGCGCCAATCGTCGCATTATTGTCATCAAACCAATCAGGACGCTTACAGTTTGCGCGTCCGATGGTCTCCTCCGCAGCAGCTGTAACCTGTTCGCGAATGTGCTGCCACAGGTCGCCCACTGGGGCTTTGCATTCCACAGCACACAGCCGTGCAGCCATCGCCTTCTCCAGCTCAGTACGTTTGGCCACAGTACCGAGGGAAAGAATGGTAAATTTCCGCCGATTCACGGCGGAAGTGCAACACATGGTTGGCAGGATCCGGTTTCGGATTTGCCTGTCACTGTGGCAAGCCACAGGACGCCTGCGCCTACAGAGGGACCATGGATGGCTTGCGCTGCACCACCCACAGCTCCACCCACATACCCCATATCCAGTGTAAACCCGAAGGAATAAGACCGGGAGGCATGCGGATGGGAACCACGTTTCATCAACGGAGCCGGCCCACACTCCTTCATACTGGCTCCAGGAGACAGTTGGTCGTTGCTGGAGGGGACGGGGTGCACGGTTCTTGTGGCCGTGTTAGGCTCAAAGAGCGGTTCCATGCACTCAGTGTGGAGCGGACTACGGTCCAGCCACCACCTTGTGTGCGGTTGATTCCCCAAATACAAAGTGCAACACATAGATTTACGAAAATATACATACAGTTTGGTTCGCACCAATTTGTGATGAGTGCCACACGCAGCTCCACGCAGTACACGTGTCATGCGCACTTCACGCATATCACGCTGACGTACGGTGACATAGTCGAGCAGGTGAGCGTGACCACTCCGTGGGTGCGTCCAAGTTGCTATATCACTGGCACTCAGTGCAAACCGAGTGTTCTTCATCATTAGGCCGTGAATGACACACAGTGAGAGCAGCCTGTCCCCGTTCGCATTCGCTACCATTGCCATGCGAACCGATAACATCTACCCACACCGATGCATCACGCCCAACGCGCGCTCTTCGGCACAGACAGTATCACGGAGGATAGCTGAGTGTAGAACTGGTCACGCGTGTCATCAGGATAACATATGGTCGGACCATACGTGCTTAGAAAAGTGGCAACTTACTCTTCCGAGATCGTTGGCGAACGGTCATCAGTGCGCTCTGATGCTAGTTGGTTCACCCAACAGCTGGCCATGGTGGGGTCGGATTTGCAATATCCGACCCCATGTTCACGTGGTGCTGAGGCGGCGTTGCCCACCCAGTAGAATGTGTAGCCAGCACCTGCTTCATGCAACTTACCTTGCTCAGCGAGCCGAGTTTCACTGAGCGCCGCAATATCGATGTGGTAGCGCGCCAGCTCCATCGCGACCAGTGCAGTGCGTCTCTCCGGGCGCTGCTGGAGTTCCGGTCCAGTAGTGTGCGCACGTTCCAGCACCCGATGCTGAGTGCCTTGCGCGCAGGCATACGGTTGCATTGGTGGGCAATCGCACGCGAGGTGGTCATTGTGCTTCGAGGTTTGCTTGAGGGACTCCACCCGGAGCCTTTGGCTCAATAGCCTGACCCACAAAGCAGTGGGTGATTTGGAGGTTTGCTTGAGGGACTCCACCCGGAGCCTTTGGCTCAATAGCCTGACCCACAAGGCAGTGAGGAGCAGATCCAGCTCGGGAATGTGATTGCAGAGACAGATTGGGATCGGTTTGACGGCCGTCACACGCAGCCTTGGAGGTACTGAAACGATTCATATATGTTTTGCGACCGTAGTAGGATACGCACCTGCGACCACGGCCAGACGCAGGTGGGTTTTGGCGGGTTTGCACCAATTTGACCAGCGGTTGCCTGGTTTGAGGCGAGCAGTAGCAAACCATTGAACACCCGGAGTTGTCCTCCCACCGTCAGAGACAATGTGTGGCGCTCGTGCTCTACGCCAATCGAGCTGTGAGCTTATAACCCGTATACCTGTTGTCTCCCATGGCTAGATTTTACGGGAAGTGGGCCATCGACCACTTCCTAACCTCCGAAGAGGATGGACTAGGATACTGGCAGGGCGCCCACACCTGACAGGAGAACGACTCGGGTCCTCAGCCAAAGCCTTCGATTAAATGAACACCCGAAAGGCAGCAGGGTCTAGCACATGGTCAGTTCACTGACTCATGTGGATTGGTGCCATGGATCTTAGCAGGGAGAAGGGCGAAACCCAACTCCCACACAGCGGTCGCCACGTGGAGGCGTCCAGGACATGAGCTAATGGCGCAACAGTAGCAGCAGTGGGTAGATCATCAGTCAGGATCTAGCCACCACCAGCCTCAGCACACCATAGGCTCTTCCGCCAGATGAGCCATAACATAGCTAGTTATAGCCCCGGTACTGCCTCGACGCAACCAGCGTGGAAGGTGCACATTAATGCTTTTTGACAAGTGCCGCGCCGTTCGACCGATGTAAGTAGCGCCACAGGCGTATACGAACTGATAAATGACCATAGAAGCGGTCAGCATCGGCAAATTGTTTTTGTTGCAAATACGAATGAGGGGTTCCGTTGAGAAAGTGCACTTGAGCTTAGCAACTGGAAAATTTGACTTAACGGCTGTGGAAAGGCTTCTGGCTACACGTTCGGCGGTTGCGTCTCCTTTGAAAGATAATCTTATAAATAGTTCTTTCCTCTCAGCTGCTGGAATCTGCACCGGGTCGGGTTTGTCTTGCATGTTCTTAAGGATAAATCGATCAGGATACCCTTTTTCGCACAGCACCGTTTGAATGAATCCCAATTCAGTACCCAACGTGTATTCAGAACAAATCATGCGGGCCCTTGTTGTTAGACAGCGAATTAGTTTTCGCTTGTATCTCAAAGGAACGAAACTAAGAAGGTTCGTATACTGGCTACTCCAGGTTTTCTTCCTGTAGACTTGCCGTTGGATGGAGCCAACTACACTACGAGTTAACAATATATCAAGGAACGGCAATTGATTGTTCGCTTCCTTCTCGCAGGTAAACTGCAATGCTGCGTGGGCCTAATTAAAGCGCTCAAGAGACCGTTGAGACTGGCCTGCATTTAATTTCACAGTAGAAAACATGTCAACCCAGAGTCTTCAGAGTGTATAAACAGTGCAATTGATTGTTTTGAAAATTTGGTCCAGCGTTGGCATCGACTTACTTAAGCCAGAAATATACAGTGTACAGCCTCACTGCTTCTGTGTGGATCTGCTCACAGGTGCGTTGCCACACACGGTGAGTGCGCGACTCTGCAGCTGGCTTACACATCTACACCATCCGGCTAGACAAGCGCAAACAATAATACGACTGATCGATTGGACAGACATGTTGCAGTGAATTGAGGTGATCTGGCACTGATAGGACAGATGGCGCAGCGTACAGTGAAGATAGATTAGGTGGGGGAATGAGTAGGTGTTCTTCTTCGGCTGAGGCCATGTGATGCGGTCGGCTGGAGTAAAACAAAGACACCGGGTTCTCTCCACATGAGGTGGGCAGTCGTGGTCTGAGTCCGTAAGCGCAAACCAGTTTATCTGTTTTCTTAACACCTCTCATCAGCCAGGAAGCGAACGGCTATTTTGTTTCTTTTGCCGTAGATCCAAGCAGAATGTTCGGCCACACAGTTACTATACAGCGCTGTACTGAAAATAATGTTGTACAGATAATTTGTCATTGGAAGCATGGTGGAATAGGAAAAAGGAATTAGCAAAGGCAGCTAGAAGCAACCGTTTTGTACAGTTTCCCACTCACAGCATTTGAGTTTTAACAGCTCGTTTTGTTAGAGAAAGTGAGAGGGATCACTGCAACTTGCTGAAAGGCGCGTGCACCACTGTTTCTGTGCTTGAGTTATGAGTTCCACGGTCTCCAGCTGTCGATAATCTACATCTATTGGACTTCAACCAGGGGGTCGAGAAGTACCGATATAGAACAAGGGTTTCTTTATCTCCTTCATGCCATTTCTCAAAATGGTAGGCTGTCCACCGCGCCGCCGCCTCCAGCCGTTTCGACATTCGCAAGCAACACAATACTCTGAAAACGCTAAAAGGAATTCACAATAAGTATCAAAGCCACCGCAGTTAACACAGCTAGACGAGCTCGTCGCACGAATGGCTATCTCCTCCTACACCACGCTAACTTTCAGACGACTTACTTAGTGCAGCTACCACACACAGCCATTGGACCTTAAACAATGTTGCTTGAAGTCGCAGTTGCTCGGCCTGTGTCTAACCGCGACGAATCTACATAAAATCCTACTAAATCACTCTGCTACTTACAAATAAACCCGTCCTTTGTTAGGGAGATGTATGTCATATTGGGGCTACATTGCCTTAATGTAGATAAAGCGAGGAGAAGGTTCTCAGGTTATGGACGTCAGGCAGTGAGATATTTGTAACAACTCGATTGAGAGCAGTTAGATGCCCAACAGTTGGTTAACTGATCGAATGGGAACTTCAGCACACATTGGCACTACGAATTTTTACTGTTTGGGGATGCAGCGTTCAGTACTATAGCTACTAATGATCTTGCGTAGCCTCACTCGGTATAGTCAACCTGATATTGTACTTCGTTCATGATGGTACTCGGTATTCAACGTTATCTGCCGTTGTGCCTACAAACATTCACAAGACGCGAGAACCTAAACTGGGATCATTCACACACATGGGAAATTTGCCGATTTTGGGTCCGTTTGTTGCACGGCCGGTACTCACTCCATTGATGCCAAAGTAGTCCACCGTATCATATTACCTGAGGTCGTAAGAGTACACACGACTTTGTGAGCATGTGACTAGTAAAGTAGCGGTGCTTCTTGGCCACTCCGCGGAAATCTTTTTGAGTAGAAAGGTGCATGCCAAATGTAGACAGTGGTGATGGCTATACTGGATAAGGGGAGCCCGTACCGGCTCTCACCTACCACGGTGCGGTGAATTCTGTTCTCATCCTCTGGGAAGAGTAGTCCCTTAGAACCTGCGGTAGGCACGACAGTAGTTACCGAGTAGCTATTTTACAAGACTTTAAGCCAGATCCATCCACGGTCGAAAGCTCTATTGAATAGCAATACCATCACTCTGATAACGTAGGTTTTGCCCCTACAACTGTTTCGGCCTACAACAAGGAGGTATAACATTAATTGAGCTAACCCAGCGCTGAATTGATCAGGCGCCTCAAGCAGTTGTATTTGGAGCATTTGTTTCCGCTTGTCCGTAAGGGCGTTTGTTTAAGGAAATAACACTGTTAGCAATTGATCAACACAGTTTCTTCCCAAAATCGAACAACAGCGACTATTTGACCGACCAGTCCGATTAAAGACGAGTTGAAGCGTGGTATGTACACCCAACAAACAGCTAATTTTAGTTTATAGCGTATATGAGTATATATAACCGGTTTCCGTGGAATACTGATCTTCTTGAACCAAAGGATGGACAAACTAAGCAGCTACAAATTTATTGTTATAATTTAACTCTATTTTTAGACTAGTAGCACATGTGTCATTGGTTCTGGCAGTGGTTTGAATTATTCCTATGCATTAATGTAATTCCCAAATCAGGAACCGAATATTGTCGAGGTGGGCTTATTAGCACTGCTTACCGCTTTGGCTCCTTCAGCAGAACCACACCGAAGGATAGACACCTGTTCTGAGTTGCACGTGAGTTTCTACAAGTTTGTGAAAATATTTGCATTTCATTAGCTTCGGAGCTGGTGTACGCTGTCTGACATTCCATGGTTGGACCACACCATTCGTATGCAAACAACGGATACTTCCAAACGTTTACTTCCAAAAAGATATAAGTCCACTTCACAGTAAACGCAACTTTCGTTATTGCTCCACGCGGTAGAATTCAGTTTTACCGATCGAATAAAAATGCTGCAATATAGTTGATTGCGGGTCACTCTCGGTATCATCAGAACCCGTTTGAATGAATTACCAGGTGAAATTCCAGATGCTTTTTTCTTACAAAGCATTGTTCATGCATTCATGGGTTGGCCTGATATGAAGATATCAGCACTGAGTCAGGTGGTTAACACCGATTGCTCCGTCAGACGTCTGTTGAAACTCCGCTGTAAGCTCTGACTTATAACGCTTCTACTAACGGAGTATTACAATGCTAAATTCGTCAGAACTTTGGCAGTGGGTTAACAATGTATGAGACTGTGTGCAGCACCTCATCTGATTTTGTACTTGTGCTTTCTTAGCCCTTATCCTTCCAATAGTTAAATCACGTTGATCTCAACCATGTCTCTTCTCGAATGATACAAACATTTTTGCATTAGTCTTCGACGTAACCCAAATTGTCTAAGTTTGTGACCTTTCAAAGAGCAGCATATTTGGCCAAATGACGACTAAAGTGTAGCTTCACTTTGGTCTAAATGAAATTGTGGCTGAAATGTTCGAATGAGCACGGAATTTTTCATTATTTGGGACTAATACCCAAACTTAAGTCCACCGTTAACTGTACCATTTGTATAGCTTTCAATGGCGTTGGCAATTTAGCCTGATCACTTCAAAAACTGTATGGTCTACGAATGGACATTCTACTCCATTAGAGCATTTGGTTGTATATAAGTTTATTTTTATTACTCTTATCAATGTTTCTAACACATTCAATGTAGCAAGAACCCCAAACAATTGATCTGGAAACCGACCAAAAACCCAAACTATCGGCTGTTCGGTACGATCTCGCTGTACAAATTGTTCACACCACTCAGTTGGATTGCGCCTCCTGCTGTTGAATTGGAATAGATCGTTTATTTATTTATATTGATTTATTGCATTACATCATAACGCCTGCATTGGTCCTTGCACTTTCAAATTAGGCTTCGTGGCTCCACAGTGTTTACAACAGGCTGGAGACAACCATATTCCACCAACGAACACACCGTTTCAAGGACACAACGTTCTGGAGAATACAAAGTGCTTAGGGTCAATACTTATCCTAGATAAGCATTGAAAGAATAACTTGAACAATCATCTACTGAGAATTGATAAACTAAAGCTTAACAAGCCAGGTAGTACAGATTTGGTGCTGTTTTAAAGACGAATATCAGCATGTAGACAAGAAGCTGATGACTGCTAAATCGTCATGATGTGCTGGAAATGGCTGACGAGCATACCATTACCTGGCATCACTTTTGTTTCGGCATTACTGTGTTATACGGGGTTTTTCTGTGTGAATTGCGCACCAATATTTTTCTGTTGGTGTAATTATTCAATCTGTGAAAACTTGGTGGATGTCCTTTTGCTAATCTCGAAGTTCTCATTGATTAGCCCAACTACCTGTGTCCACCATCTTGGATTTGCCCTACGATAATCGGCCATCATGACCACCACACCACCGTACTCAAAGTACGGTCCCAGTGATGGCCGTGACTAAGGTTCACTTCAATGTGAACCACAGTCCATTACATTGAGATTGCGTGTCGCAATCCAATCACACAACGTGTAGTCCAAACTTGGCCCTCCAATTAGTCATTACCGTTGTGCCAAGCGTTGCCCACCGTGACCCGGTAGCCAGTGGGGTAGAGGTTTCGCCTACTATTCCAATGGTCGCGGGATCGAGGCCTGCTGTCCCAACCTGATGAGATGAAATTACATCGAAACGTGTCTTGGTTGTGCAGTGTTTTCGGGTGGGCAACACCCAATTTCCATCTGCTTATTACAGGTCCTTTCAAAGCTCATAACGTTATCATTTCTGACGCGCTAACGGCCTGGTTAGAAGGATTTAACTACCTCACACCGGAACGGCATGGCTTCCGAGGAATCGATCGTGCACTACAAGTTTACTACTAGTACGATCCATCTGGACGGAACCAGTAGACTATGGTACAGTAGTTGATGTAGTCATTTTCGACTTCGCAAATGAGCTCCGCCAGTTAGACCATGACATCTTGCTCTTCAAACTTCAGACAATTAGTATTGTTAATCCTCTCCTAGGGTGGATGTGCGCGCGCGTGAATCGCTGTCAGATCCCATCCGAGATGAATGCGGAGTATCACAGGGATCGACACCAGTGTGGCGACAACGACGCGACGATGAAGCACTATCTTTATTGACGCGATCACAAGCTATGTCACCACTCACACAAGAGTACATTAATGAGTCATGTTTCTCCCCCCGTTGCACCATCTCTCCCGGCTTCCGCTCGCGACACCTCCATGAACTCTTTGAGGTATGGGAAGAATTATTCTATGTCCATTTCGCCCCCGTAGCTCCGCTTCCACGCGTCCGATTCTGACCGATCTGGAGTCGTTCGATAGCTCGTGTTTTGCATGAACCTAAATTTATTACTCTGATTGTGATTGTCCCGAGAGGATGCATTAACGGCAGTTTTGTCCGATGTATTACGTTCTCGACAAATACTCTCACTGTTTTGCCTGGCTCAGGCTCCCTCACGGGCGCCGGTCGTGCCCCGTTTTCGTCTCGTTCCGTCAGGCCAAATGTCTTAAGGTTAAGCGAGATATGATGTGTGATAACCTGGACTTCACCGATGATCTCTCTGCAAATGATAAGGCTGCGAGTTGCCTAGGCTCAACCAAAGTCTCACCTCGAGATCCACGACATTCGATTTGGACTACGTTTGAGGTTAGGTTTATACTCGTCAACTGGAAGTGCGAATGAAAGAGAAAGTTTCTACTCTACCTATGGACCGACAGTTGATCAGTAGGCTTTGAGACAACAAAGAAAATTGCAATAGCACGTGAAATGCAGAACATTGGAACAATTTATGCAGCCACACTCGACGCCATTTGGACGACCAGGTATCTGTTTATGACAACATCTTAGCAGCAAGCTGTTAATATTGCACGGTGGAAACAGTGCTAATTCACTTTTATGACATCGTCAGTTCAAGCATCCTGACAACGATGGCATCCATCACTTTTAAGTGCACCAATCTGTTTGAGCGAATGGTTTTGCCGGCATACTTTCATCCTGCTATCTTTATCTGCCGGTCCACGAGAGAAACACCAATTAGGATCACCACTTGACCACTATGAACGCTCTTCAAGCTAATCCACCTACTGCGGCTGTTAGGATACTGGACTACTAGCAGTTTTTCGAACGCATAAAATTGATCTCCAACCTTTTCGGTGAAGGTGAGATGGAGATCGATGTGCCTGTGGCTTTTGTCCCTGCAGTAAGCAAGAAAACTGCTTGAGAACTCGGCCTCCAAGGTTATCTGCCAGAAATAGAAAAAAAGGGGGGGGAGGAGGGGGGGGTGGGGAAAAGGGTATATAAGAAGGTCGGGGTGGGGGACATGGAATAAAAAATATATATAAATAAATAATTATATATTTATGGGGTCTATATATATTTTTTTGTTATTTTTTTTTTTATTGTAATTTTTAGAAAAGGAGTTTATTGTAGGTTAATTGAAAAGTAAGGGGGATTAGGTAAGATGTGGGTAGATATTGAGGGGGGGAGAGAGATATTATTATTATTAGTGGAGGATGGTAAGTGGATAGTGTAGTATATATGTGGGGGGGAGGGGTGTTTGTGTGGGACCGTCTTTTAGTGCTATGGGCAATTCGTCTTCATTCTGGCAGATAACCTTGGAGGCCGAGGTTCTCATGCAGTTTTCTTGCTTACTGCAGGGACAAAAGCCACAGGCACATCGATCTCCATCTCACCTTCACCGAAAAGGTTGGAGATCAATTTTATGCGTTCGAAAAACTGCTAGTAGTCCAGTATCCTAACAGCCGCAGTAGGTGGGTTAGCTTGAAGAGCGTTCATAGTGGTCAAGTGGTGATCCTAATTGGTGTTTCTCTCGTGGACCGGCAGATAAAGATAGCAGGATGAAAGTATGCCGGCAAAACCATTCGCTCAAACAGATTGGTGCACTTAAAAGTGATGGATGCCATCGTTGTCAGGATGCTTGAACTGACGATGTCATAAAAGTGAATTAGCACTGTTTCCACCGTGCAATATTAACAGCTTGCTGCTAAGATGTTGTCATAAACAGATACCTGGTCGTCCAAATGGCGTCGAGTGTGGCTGCATAAATTGTTCCAATGTTCTGCATTTCACGTGCTATTGCAATTTTCTATTGTTGTCTCCAAAGCTACTGATCAACTGTCGGTCCATAGGTAGAGTAGAAACTTCTCTCTTTCATTCGCACTTCCAGTTGACGAGTATAAACCTAACCTCAAACGTAGTCCCAAATCGAATGTCGTGGATCTCGAGGTGAGACTTTGGTTGAGCCTAGGCAACTCGCAGCCTTATCATTTGCAGAGAGATCATCGGTGAAGTCCAGGTTATCACACATCATATCCTCGCTTAACCTTAAGACATTTGGCCTGACGGAACGAGAGCGGAAAACGGGGCACGACCGGCGCCCGTGAGGGAGCCTGAGCCAGGCAAACAGTGAGAGTATTTGTCGAGAACGTAATACATCGGACAAAACTGCCGTTAATGCATCCTCTCGGGACAATCACAATCAGAGTAATAAATTTAGGTTCATGCAAAACACGAGCTATCGAACGACTCCAGAATCCGTCAGAATCGGACGCGTGGAAGCGGAGCTACGGGGGCGAAATGGACATAGAATAATTCTTCCCATACTTCAAAGAGTTCCTGGAGATGTCCGCGAGCGGAAGCCGGGAGAGATGGTGCAACGGGGGGAGAAACATGACTCATTAATGTACTTTTGTGTGAGTGGTGACATAGCTTATGATCGCGCCAATAAAGATAGTGCTTCATCGTTGCGTCGTTGTCGCCACGCTGGTGTCGATCCCTGTGATACTCCGCATTCATCTCGGATGGGATCTGACAGCGGATTCACGCGCGCGCACATCCACCCTAGGAGAGGATCAACAATACTAATTGTCTGAACTTTGAACAGCAAAATGTCATGATCTAACCGGTGGAACGCTTTTGCGAAGTCGAAAATGACTACATCAACTACTGTACCATAGTCTACTGGTTCCGTCCAGATGGATCGTACTAGTAGTAAACTTGTAGTGCTCGATCGATTCCTCGGAAGCCATGCCGTTCCGGTGTGAGGTAGTTAAATCCTTCTAACCAGGCCGTTAGCGCGTCAGAAATGATAACGTTATGAGCTTTGAAAGGACCTGTAATAAGCAGATGGAAATTGGGTGTTGCCCACCCGAAAACACTGCACAACCAAGACACGTTTCGATGTAATTTCATCTCATCAGGTGGGGATAGCAGGCTCCGATTCCGCGACCATTGGAATAGTAGCCGAAACCTCTACCCCTTGGGGCTACCGGGTCACGGTGGGCAACGCTTGTCACAACGGTAATGACTAATTGGTGGATCAAGTTTGGACTACATGTTGGGAGATTGGATTGCGACACGCAATCTCAATGTTTTGTACTGTGTTTCACATTGAAGTGAACCTTAGTCACGGCGACCACTGGGACCGTGCTTTGAGTACGGTGGTGGTGGTGGTCATGATGGCCGATTATCGTAGGGCAATCCAAGATGGTGGACACAGGTAGTTGGGCTAATCAATGAGAACTTCGAGATTAGGCAAAAGGACATCCACCAAGTTTTCACAGATTGAATAATTACACCAACAGAAAAATATTGGTGCGCAATTCACACAGAAAAACCCCGTATAACACAGTAATGCCGAAACAAAAGTGATGCCAGGTAATGGTATGCTCGTCAGCCATTTCCAGCCATCATGACGATTTAGCAGTCATCAGCTTCTTGTCTACATGCTGATATTCGTCTTTAAAACAGCACCAAATCTGTACACTACCTGGCTTGTTAAGCTTTAGTTTATCAATTCTCAGTAGATGATTGTTCAAGTTATTC
Organism: Dicrocoelium dendriticum; assembly: GCA_944474145.2. NCBI lineage: Eukaryota > Metazoa > Platyhelminthes > Trematoda > Plagiorchiida > Dicrocoeliidae > Dicrocoelium > Dicrocoelium dendriticum. The sequence goes on along the minus strand of CALYDF020000878.1, from coordinate 7,859 downwards.
TTTCAATGCTTATCTAGGATAAGTATTGACCCTAAGCACTTTGTATTCTCCAGAACGTTGTGTCCTTGAAACGGTATGTTCGTTGGTGGAATATGGTTGTCTCCAGCCTGTTGTAAACACTGCGGAGCCCACGAAGCCTAATTTGAAAGTGCAAGGACCAATGCAGGCGTTATGATGTAATGCAATAAATCAATATAAATAAATAAACGATCTATTCCAATTCAACAGCAGGAGGCGCAATCCAACTGAGTGGTGTGAACAATTTGTACAGCGAGATCGTACCGAACAGCCGATAGTTTGGGTTTTTGGTCGGTTTCCAGATCAATTGTTTGGGGTTCTTGCTACATTGAATGTGTTAGAAACATTGATAAGAGTAATAAAAATAAACTTATATACAACTAAATGCTCTAATGAAGTAGAATGGCTATTCATAGACCATGCATTTTTTGAAGTGATCCGGATAAATTGCCAACGCCATTGAAAGCTATACAAATGGTACAGTTAACGGTGTACCTAAGTTTGGTCATTAGTCCCAAATAATGAAAAATTCTGTGCCCATTCGAACATTTCAGCTACAATTTCATTTAGACCAAAGTGAAGCTACACTTTAGTCTTCATTTGGCCAAGTGTGCTGTTCTTTGAAGGGTCACAAACTTAGACAATTTGGATTACGTCGAAGATTCTAATACAAAAATGTTTGTATCCTTCGAGAAGAGACATGGTTAACATCAACGTGATTTAACTATCGGAAGGATAAGGGCAAAGAAAGAACACGAAGAAACTCAGATGAGGTGCCGCACACAGCCCTCATAAAGTGCTGACCCGCTGCCAAAGGCCTGACGAATATAGCATTGTAATACTCCGATAGTAGAAGAGTTTCGAGTCAATGCTTACAGGGGAGTTTAAACAGACGTCTCACGACGAAATCGGTGTTAACCACCTGACTCAGTGCTGATATCTTCATATCAGGCCAACCCATGAATGCATGAACAATGTTTTGTAATAAAAAAGCATCTCGAATTTCAGTTAGTAATTCATTCAAACTGGTTCTGATGATACCGAGAGTGGCCCCCAATCAACTCTACTGCGACATTTGTATTCGCTCAGTAAAACTGAATTCTACCGCGTGGAGCAATAACGAAAGTTGCGCTTACTGTGAAGTGGACTTATATGTTTTTGGAAGTAACCATTTGGAAGTATCCGTTGTTTGCATACGAATGGTGTGATTCAACCATGGAATGTCAGACAGCGTACACCACTTCCGAAGCTAATGAAATATAAATATTTTCACAAACTTGTAGAAACTTACGTGCAACTCAGAACAAGTGTCTATCCTTCGGTGTGGTTCTGTTGAAAGAGCCCAAGTGGTAAACAGTGATAATAAGCCCACCTCGACAATATTCGGTTCCTGATTTGGGAATTACATTAATGCATAGGAATAATTCAAACCACTGCCAGAACCAATGACACATGTGCTACTAGTCTAAAAATAGAGTTAAATTATAACAATAAATTTGTAGCTGCTTAGTTTGTCCATCCTTTGGTTCAAGAAGATCAGTATTCCACGGAAACCGGTTATATATACTCATATACGCTATAAACTAAAATTAGCTGTTTGTTGGGTGTACATACCACGCTTCAACTCGTCTTTAATCGGACTGGTCGGTCAAATAGTCGCTGTTGTTCGATTTTGGGAAGAAACTGTGTTGATCAATTGCTAACAGTGTTATTTCCTTAAACAAACGCCCTTACGGACAAGCGGAAACAAATGCTCCAAATACAACTGCTTGAGGCGCCTGATCAATTCAGCGCTGGGTTAGCTCAATTAATGTTATACCTCCTTGTTGTAGGCCGAAACAGTTGTAGGGGCAAAACCTACGTTATCAGAGTGATGGTATTGCTATTCAATAGAGCTTTCGACCGTGGATGGATCTGGCTTAAAGTCTTGTAAAATAGCTACTCGGTAACTACTGTCGTGCCTACCGCAGGTTCTAAGGGACTACTCTTCCCAGAGGATGAGAACAGAATTCACCGCACCGTGGTAGGTGAGAGCCGGTACGGGCTCCCCTTATCCAGTATAGCCATCACCACTGTCTACATTTGGCATGCACCTTTCTACTCAAAAAGATTTCCGCGGAGTGGCCAAGAAGCACCGCTACTTTACTAGTCACATGCTCACAAAGTCGTGTGTACTCTTACGACCTCAGGTAATATGATACGGTGGACTACTTTGGCATCAATGGAGTGAGTACCGGCCATGCAACATACGAACCCAAAATCGGCAAAACTCCCGTGTGTGCGAGTGATCCCGGTTTAGGTTCTCGTGTCTTGTGCATGTTTGCAGTTACAGTGGCAGATAACGTTGAATACGGAGTAGCATCATGAACGAAGTACAATATCAGGTGGACCATACCGAATGAGGCTATGCAAGATCATTAGTAGCTTCCTACAACTATAGTATTGAACATTGCATCTCCAAAGAGTAAAATCTCGTAGTGCCAATGTGTGCTGAAGTTCCCATTTGATCAGTTAACCAACTGTTGACCATCTAACTGCTCTCAATGGAGCTGTTACAAATATGTCACTGCCCGACGTCCTTAATATGGGAAGGTCCTCGCTTTATATAGGCTGCGACATTGTAGCAACGACATGACATATATCTCTCTAGCAAAGGACGGGTTTATTGTGCGACCGGCCGCGCAGTACTGTTGTACGGTTGCGAGACCTGACATGTTCTTACCGTTGCTCTGCGCGTCTGCGACTTGGAGCAACTTTGCTTACGGTCCGTTGGCTGTGAGTGGTAGCTGCACCAAGTAAGTCGTCTGAAAGTTGGCCTGGCGTAGAAGGAGGTAGCCACTCGCGCGAGGAGCTCGTCTCGCTGTGTTAACTGCGATGCTTGTGATACTTATTGCGCATTCCGTTTAGTGTTTTCAGCGTATTGTCTTGTTTGCGGACGCCGAAACCGCTGGAGGCGGCGGCGTGGTGAACAACCTACCATTTGGAGAAACGACATGAAGGAGATAAAGAAACCCTTGTTCTATATCGGTACTTCTCGACCCCCTGGTTGAAGTCCAATAGATGTAGATTATCGACAGCTGGAGACCGTGGAACTCATAACTCAAGCACAGAAACAGTGGTGCACGCGCCTTTCAGCAAGTTGCAGTGATCCCTCTCACTTTCTCTAACAAAACGAGCTGTTAAAACTCAAATGCTGTGAGTGGGAAACTGGACAAAACGGTTGCTTCTAACTGCCTTTCCTAATTCCTTTTTCCTATTCCACCATGCTTCCAATGACAAATTATCTGTACAACATTATTTTCAGTACAGCGCTGTATAGTAACTGTGTGGCCGAACATTCTGCTTGGATCTACGGCAAAAGAAACAAAATAGCCGTTCGCTTCCTGGCTGATGAGAGGTGTTAAGAAAACAGATAAACTGGTTTGCGCTTACGGACTCAGACCACGGCTGTCCACCTCATGTGGAGAGAACCCGGTGTCTTTGTTTTACTTCAGCCGACCGTATCGCATGGCCGTAGTCGAAGAAGAACACCTACTCATTCCCTCACCTAATCCATCTTCACTGTACGCTGCGCCATCTGTCCTATCAGTGCCAGATCACCTCAATTCACTGCAACATGTCTGTCCAATCGATCAGTCGTATTATTGTTTGCACTTGTCTAGCCGGATGGTGAAGATGTGTGAGCCAGCTGCAGAGTCGCGCACTCACTGTGTGTGGCAACGCATCTGTGAGCAGAACCACGCAGAAGCAGTGAGGCTGCACACTGTATATTTCTGGCTTAAGTAGGTCGAGGCCAACACTGGACCAAATTTTCAAAACAATCAATTGCACTGTTTACACACTCTGAAGCCTCTGGGTTGACATGTTTTCTACTGTGAAATTAAATGCAGGCCAGTCTCAACGGTCTCTTGAGCGCTTTAATTAGGCCCACGCAGCATTGCAGTTTACCTGCGAGAAGGAAGCGAACAATCAATTGCCGTTCCTTGATATATTGTTAACTCGTAGTGTAGTTGGCTCCATCCAACGGCAAGTCTACAGGAAGAAAACCTGGAGTAGCCAGTATACGAACCTTCTTAGTTTCGTTCCTTTGAGATACAAGCGAAAACTAATTCGCTGTCTAACAACAAGGGCCCGCATGATTTGTTCTGAATACACGTTGGGTACTGAATTGGGATTCATTCAAACGGTGCTGTGCGAAAAAGGGTATCCTGATCGATTTATCCTTAAGAACATGCAAGACAAACCCGACCCGGTGGCCAGATTCCAGCAGCTGAGAGGAAAGAACTATTTATAAGATTATCTTTCAAAGGAGACGCAGCCGCTGAACTTGTAGCCAGAAGCCTTCCCACAACCGTTAAGTCAGCTTTCCCAGCTGCTAAGCTCAAGGGCACTTTCTCAACGGAACCCCTCATTCGTATTTGCAACAAAGACAAGTTGCCGATGCTGACCGCTTCTATGGTCATTTATCAGTTCGTATACGCCTGTGGCGCTACTTACATCGGTCGAACGGCGCGGCACTTGTCAAAAAGCATTAATGTGCACCTTCCACGCTGATTGCGTCGAGGCAGTACCGGGGCTATAACTAGCTATGTTATGGCTCATCTGGCGGAAGAGCCTATGGTGTGCTGAGGCTGGTGGTGGCTAGATCCTGACTGATGATCTACCCACTGCTGCTACTGTTGCGCCATTAGCTCATGTCCTGGACGCCTCCACGTGGCGACCGCTGTGTGGGAGTTGGGTTTCGCCCTTCTCCCTGCTAAGATCCATGGCACCAATCCACATGAGTCAGTGAACTGACCATGTGCTACACCCACTGCCTTTCGGGTGTACATTTAATCAAAGGCTTTGGCTGAGGACCCGAGTCGTTCTCCTGTCAGGTGTGGGCGCCCTGCCAGTATCCTAGTCCATCCTCTTCGGAGGTTAGGAAGTGGTCGATGGCCCACTTCCCGTAAAATCTAGCCATGGGAGACAACAGGTCTACGGGTTATAAGCTCACAGCTCGATTGGCGTAGAGCACGAGCGCCACACATTGTCTCTGACGGTGGGAGGACAACTCCGGGTGTTCAATGGTTTGCTACTGCTCGCCTCAAACCAGGCAACCGCTGGTCAAATTGGTGCAAACCCGCCAAAACCCACCTGCGTCTGGCCGTGGTCGCAGGTGCGTATCCTACTACGGTCGCAAAACATATATGAATCGTTTCAGTACCTCCAAGGCTGCGTGTGACGGCCGTCAAACCGATCCCAATCTGTCTCTGCAATCACATTCCCGAGCTGGATCTGCTCCTCACTGCCTTGTGGGTCAGGCTATTGAGCCAAAGGCTCCGGGTGGAGTCCCTCAAGCAAACCTCCAAATCACCCACTGCTTTGTGGGTAAGGCTATTGAGCCAAAGGTTCCGGGTGGAGTCCCTCAAGCAAAACCTCAGAAGCACAATGACCACCTCGCGTGCGATTACCCACCAATGCAACCGTATGCCTGCGCGCAAGGCACTCAGCATCGGGTGCTGGAACGTGCGGACACTACTGGAGTGGAATTGCAGTGAGCGCCCGGAGAGACGCACTGCACTGGTCGCGATGGAGCTGGCGCGTTACCACATCGATATTGCGGCGCTCAGTGAAACTCGGCTCTCTGAGCAAGGTAAGTTGCATGAAGCAGGCGCTGGCTACACATTCTACTGGGTGGGCAACGCCGCGTCAGCACCACGTCAGCATGGGGTCGGATTTGCAATATCCGATCGCCTCCATGGCCAGCTGTTGGGTGAAACAAATAGCATCAGAGCGCCACTGATGACCGTTCGCCAACGACTCGGAAGAGGTAAGTTGCCACTTTTCTAAGCACGTATGGTCCGACCATATGTTATCCTGATGACACGCGTGACCAGTTCTACACTCAGCTATCCTCCGTGATACTGTCTGTGCCGAAGAGCGCGCGTTGGGCGTGATGCATCGGTGTGGGTAGATGTTATCGGTTCGCATGGCAATGGTAGCGAATGCGAACGGGGACAGGCTGCTCTCACTGTGTGTCATTCACGGCCTAATGATGAAGAACACTCGGTTTGCACTGAGTGCCAGTGATATAGCAACTTGGACGCACCCACGGAGTGGTCACGCTCACCTGCTCGACTATGTCACCGTACGTCAGCGTGATATGCGTGAAGTGCGCATGACACGTGTACTGCGTGGAGCTGCGTGTGGCACTCATCACAAATTGGTGCGAACCAAACTGTATGTATATTTTCGTAAATCTATGTGTTGCACTTTGTATTTGGGGAATCAACCGCACACAAGGCGGTGGTTGGACCGTAGTCCGCTCCACACTGAGTGCATGGAACCGCTCTTTGAGCCTAACACGGCCACAAGAACCGTGCACCCCGTCCCCTCCAGCAACGACCAACTGTCTCCTGGAGCCAGTATGAACGAGGTAGTGGGGGCCGGCTCCGTTGATGAAACGTGGTTCCCATCCGCATGCCTCCCGGTCTTATTCCTTCGGGTTTACACTGGATACGGGGTATGTGGTTGGAGCTGTGGGTGGTGCAGCGCAAGCCATCCATGGTCCCTCTGTAGGCGCAGGCGTCCTGTGGCTTGCCACAGTGACAGGCAAATCCGAAACCGGATCCTGCCAACCATGTGTTGCACTTCCGCCGTGAATCGGCGGAAATTTACCATTCTTTCCCTCGGTACTGTGGCCAAACTTACTGAGCTGGAGAAGGCGATGGCTGCACGGCTGTGTGCTGTGGAATGCATAGCCACAGTGGGCGACCTGTGGCAGCACATTCGCGAACAGGTGACAGCTGCTGCGGAGGAGACCATCGGACGCGCAAACTGTAAGCGTCCTGATGGGTTTGATGACAATAATGCGACGATTGGCGCATTGGTATCGGGGAGAATGCAGCATTTGCTGCACATGTTGCAGACCCCGGTGACTTGGGGAAGAAGAGTAAGTTTCGCAAACTTCGACGGCGACTGACCCGAGAGTTCCGTTTCATTAAAAATGCATGGTGGACGGAGAAGGCGAAGCAGATGGAATGCTACACCGAACGCCGCCAACACAAGGAATTCTTTGACTCCTTGAAGGCGGTGTACGGACAGAGATCGGAGCCGCTGAGGACGCTGATCAGTAGTAGTTCAGGCGTTACCTACTCACAGACTGCAGACATAATGCATATCTGGCGGAAACACTTTGACTGTCTCTTGAACAACCGTTCAGAGATCGACTAGCCTATATTGAACGGCCTCAAGCAGCAAGATGTGAAGACGAGTCTGGCAGACACTCCGACACTGGATGCGACGTAGAGAGTACTTGCTCAGCTGCGAAACGCCAAATGTGCCGGAGGTGACGGGATCCCGCCGGAAGTATTGAAACACGGCGGACCCGCGTTGTTGACTGCGCTGCATCACTTGGTGCAACGTGTGTGGATTGAGGAGGAGGTGCCTCCTGAGTTGAAGGATGCCCTTGTGCTACCACTATAAAAGGGTAAAGGTAGCAAGCAATGTTGTACGGATAATCGTGGCATCAACTTGCTGAGTTGTTTGGGCAAGGTGATTGCCCGAATCCTGCTCAACCGCCTCGTCAGTCAGGTTGTGGAACTCAAAGTGGTGGAAGAGCAATGTGGATTCCCTTCGGGTCGCAGCACTATAGATATGGCGTTTGCGGCTCGCCAGTTGCAGGAGAAATACAGAGAACAACACCAGCCATTGTACTCGCTTTTTGTTGATTTCACCGAAGCATTTGATACGGTGAACCGCGAGGCATTGTGGCTGGTGTTGGGTAAGTTTGCTTGCCCTCTTAAGTTTGTATGTTTAAGTGAATGCCTGCACAGTGGTATGCGAGCGAGGACGCATTA
>CALYDF020000877.1:0-20535 GCA_944474145.2 Dicrocoelium dendriticum | reverse complement strand
ATGAAGGTATTAGGCTTTTCATGGAAAATTGTGAGTTCAGACCGATCGAACGCTCTACGAAGAATGTCAACGTGTTGATTGCTAGTTCTCGACGCCTTTTCTGTTTGTTTTGAGCATGCGGGATATTCCTGTATCAATACACTCCTCTCACGCTCCTGAGAGGCCCCTTGCAAGGTGTGGCCTACAGGCTTGTAAGCGCTTACCGGCTGGTGACACTGATGGATCACCTTGAACTTAAGTATGTTCAACTGAAGCAGGTTCATCGTTGACCATTCAGAAATGCAGTGCAGGTCATGTTGGATTAGATCGTGATTTTCATTTTACTAATTGCCTGTCATCCCTTGGCATCAGCAGCGACAAGCAAGAAATTTGAGAAGATAACTCTTGCCAGGTTCTTGATAAACACCAAGAATAAACGCGGTCGCCGAAATGAGCACTGTGGGACAACACATTCCACCTCAATCAGGTTAGGGAGTGATCACCTAACAGGCAATTAAAGCTTCCGTTGGTGAAGAAACTTGCCAATCCAACCACGAAAAGGACCATCGATTCCATAACTCTCTTGCCTGTGAAGTAGGATGCGGTGATCCAGACGGTCAAACTCTTTGGAGAAGTCTAGATAGATGACTTCATCACTCCCTTCCATCCAACTAGCTCATGCAATCAGCCGGTTGGTGGTGCATGACTGGTGTTGACGGAAGCTATGCTGCTGCCTTGTCAAGATGTTCCATTATTCCAGGTAATCCACTAGACCCTGAACGACGACAGTTTCTATCAGCTTCGCGAGCACGGAGCAGAGTCACTTAGTGATAGTTTGCAAGCTCTGAAGAGCTACAGATTTTAAAATTTGGGGTGATAATATCATGTTGTCACACAGTGTTGACTTGCTGTTCATCGAAGCGCCTTTGGAAGAATTGTAACAATGGTTTAGCTAGCTTGGTGGCCGCGACCTCCAGTGCTTTCGGGCGGATGTTGTCTGCTCCCGTAGAGCTGTGATCGCACAGCGAGAGTAACTTTCTTAGCACAATTGATGGGTTGGAAATTGCATGTGTAAAAAATGGAGTCGGTAATGTGCACCACATTATGAAACAGGTAGATGCTGCGAGTTTACAAAAATTGTGGGCTATTGTACCCTCATGTCGTTGTCTGCTTCTTCGGCGCTTTGTACTCTACCGCCTGTTGTGAAAAGTGATGCCATGCTTCGCATTACTAAGTTTGTTGACATGCCTATACAGCAGTTTGTTGTTCTATAGTAATATTTTGGCTGGCACTGTTGACAAGTTACTATGTTCTCGCGGACACGTGCAGTACAATGGTTGCGATGGGTCAAGAAATGTCCCCAAGTCTCTGAGCCTGGGTTAATTTTGTAGGCATGCCATGATGCAGGCATTTTCCAGTATTGCTCTTTAGAATTAATGGCATTTTTCGGGGCGAAGTGGCTTGGTATCTGAAGATCTGTTGACTATGTCGCTGAATCTTTCAACGAACTCGGTCCAAACATTGTCAAGGGAACTCTTGTTCGAGAATTCCCAAGCAGATGCGTTGATGGGTTCTTTCAAGCAATGGTACCGTGTAAGTGTATGAGTTAGTTCTGAGTGTTCAAATGGATACTCTGCATAACACACATAGTTGAACGTTATAACTACATGGTCACTGAGATCTAATGGACTATCGATCAGTAACTTGTCAACCATGAGCCCTTCATTCGTGAGCACGTGGTCCAATATGGATGGTTTGTTTGATGTCCTGTATCTATTAGGCGTGGTGACATGATTGTACAAGGGAATATTAGCGATAATGTCATGCTAACCTGCATTAAACTATTCACTGGGTGATGCCGATACCCTCAGATTGTGTAGATTGTAGTACTTGGAGATGAGAATGCGGCTGTACCTAGTGCATGTTACCCTGTTCAGTACACGTATCAATTGGGAAACAATTTCTGGAGTGGACCTCTGGGGGAGAGGGTAGACGACAGCTACCAGACTTGCTTCGTTGTGTCTTAGTCGAAGACGAAAACACGGTGAATAGGTAACGTACATTACTAGATCATCAACTGTTGCACATTGCAGGTCGCTGTTGTAGTAGGGTAAGAATCCACCTCCTCTGCTGGTGCGGTCGATCCGATGAATTACATTCCGGCTTTCTCAACCTCAGTATCAGTCACCACTTGGTGCAATCAAGTTTCACCAATAGAAATTAGGTCCCGGGCATTGACAACCTAATATAGCCATAGTTCTATAAGTTTACTGAGGAGACATCGGACGTTGGTAGAAATACATGAAAGTGTCGCAGATTTAAGAAAAATTTCGGAAGGTGTGCGACTCATACTTGACCTTTCGCTGAGCAGTGAGTGGCTGTCGACGAATCGTTTTTTCAGTGTACACTTGCAGAAGTGTTTAACATCTTGTTCATCGTCTGCTTGGTTAGCCTCGGGTCTAATCTTCTACTTACGGTGTAATATGTCTGGTCTAAATCATCTTCTACAGAATGTATGGGCTCATTAGACACACAACTAGCACATTGTTATTTTATAGATCCCATCGAGTTTGTTGTGCTGAATGACATATCACGTTTAGAAGGTACATCGCTGAATGTCTTCAATCGAAGCTCAGATGGCAGCCTGCAAAGGAACATGCATCAACTTTTTAGCAGCTGTGCCCCCCAAATGTTTTGGCTGTAGGACCACCTTAAACACTGTCGGTCCACTTTCTTTTACAATGAACAATGAACAATGGTTTATCACGGGATAAAAGCAAGTGGTTGACACGTCCCGTAGGATGGTTGAGGTGAATATGATGAAATCAAAATATCTCTGGGTCGTCTACCGAAAGTCTGCCGAGATGAATACTTTGATAATTAATATCAGTGTAAAATTAAAAAAATTACCGAGGGTAAACGTACAGAAAGACACTGGGGTGCAGTGATCGTTGAGGTAAGGAGTGAGAAAAGTAAAATATGGTCGCTCACTTCGGTCCATTTGATACATAAATCCTGTTGAAAAGCATGCTTGGCGTAATCCACAATAGAGGAGTTTAGGTAACAAAATGCTGGGAGCTAAGAGCAACATATAATCGTTTTTTGAAAACGTCCAAGGTAGGAGAGGATACAACTGAGTCTGGGAATGCATCCCAGCGTTGGCAAAACCGAAGGGAAAAGTAATTCCGTTGACACCCTAGACGGCTATTTGTTCCTTCAATTTTAAGCAGTTACCCCTGAGATGCGCGTTGTGGCTAAGTTTCAGCAAATGGCGGCTGCGTGGTTGGTGTCAGACTGTATCTGTTACGTTAATATGAGATTTCCGCGCAGCCTTCGATAACGTCCTCTGAAAAATCCCAGCAACTTCATCCATCGCTGGTATGTGTGATAGCGCAGACCCTTTATATTCTTTGTTGCTGTGCGTTGTGGTGCCTCTAACACTTCCAGGTCGCGCTTCAACCAAGGTTTCCATGCTTGGATAGCATATTCAACATGCGGGCGTACGTAGGAATTGTGCATCATTGGGAAGATTGATGGGCCAAATCTCCCGAATGACCTTCGCAGCACGCCGACGTGCTGGTTGCCTCTTTCGCAGCTGCCTCAGCCTTTTTTGAACAGTTGAGGTCGTTCTGTACGATAACACCAAGGTCACGTTCCTGGGAGCTATTCTGCAATCCATTTGTCCCAAGTAAATAGGTGTAGTTATGTCTATGGCGTAATGGTACAACGCGACATTTGTCTACGTTGAATGGTAGGGCGTTTTGAACTGACCAGGTCGACACTGTAAAGTTGGACTTGGAGGCTCCGCTGGTGGTTGAGTTGCTACAAGCAACCTCTATTGAGACCTCGGTTCACTTGAGGTGGACCTCGGTCATTCCGATCACAAAGACCGTAAGTAAAATGCAAACGTTATAGTGTTGCTCACCCCAACCCTGGTCGACACTGTGTTAAGATCACACTGGAGCCGTTCGTGGTCTTCCGGTCCTCTGATCCTTCGCCATATCTTGATATCATCAGCGAAAAATAGGAAATTGGAAGTAAGTATTTCGGTGAGGTACGCAGCCGTGACACGGATTTCATTAGAACATCATCCAAGCAGTATGTTTCACGAAAATAACACAACTGTTCTTTATAATCGGTTATTATTTCATTCTCATCACATGCTTCAGTTTCAGGCACCCCGTGAAGTAGAATGGTTCTGGTTAATGATTTCTTCCGGTAGTCCTCTAAGTTGCGGTTTACTCGATAACACTCGCATCATGGGACGTCTGGAGATATAAGGATGGAGCGATGTTCAATTCTGAGTCTACCGGTCAACAGTAGGGCTGATTCTACTTCACTGTTGGCCTTCGGAACAATGCGCAGAACTCTCGGCTCCCTGTAAAGCTTAGAGTTGGGGTGCTGCATAATACGCACTACGTGTACAGGTTTCAGTAGAACTCCGATTTGGTTACTACTAATGTCCCACTGGTTGAGGTCATTCAACCGCATGCCTCCTATTGATGTCGACTTTGATGCTGGAATATTAGAACATAGTACGCTCGGTACACGTAGTTGTTTCTTTACACCTTTCGAAATCTCTCGGTTAGTTATGAAATACTCGGAGATGTACCGCAGGAAATCGGTGATGCTTGCGGCACAAGAACTGCGCTGCGCTCATCAGTTGCCGATACAGTTGGGGATGATGTTAAGTTTAAATGACGGCTCTTCGTGAAAGCGACGGTAATGCAACTTTCGCTAGTACCGGCTTGCTCTTTTTCTACGCCCTCCGTCGGGAGATTGTGAGCCATGTGTGGTATTGCAACAGCAGTTGACGTTCTGTGCTCATGATGTCATGTTACTTACGGTGTTATTAGCAGCTCTCGGGATAGGAGCAACACTTTGGGGGAGGATTGGTTTGCGCAGTCCGCTATGCTTACCCCAAGGATAGTGATTTTTGCTCATCATTCCCCAAACTTGGCTAGTAGCTGGTCGTATTTCTGAGATAACAGGAGCACGCTTTTTATCAGTGGGATAGATGTGCATTCCACGCAGAATCTTAGACAGTCTGGTTTGTTTAATAACTTGGCCTGGATAGATTTAACTCGGAGGCATCTCGTATGGAAAAACTTGCAAAAGTTACGGCACAGCATGCCCCCTTACCAAGTTTGGAACATGATCCACATAGGTTTTTAGACTGTGGCACAAGGGCATCGCAATTTTGAGGAAATTTTAAGAGCCATTTGGATGACTCACCGTCGATGGTAAAAAGTTATTCTGTTACTGACGTAGTTGGCAAGGTCACGGTGTTCACGTTGCCGTTGTGTGCTCGCAGACTGTCCTCTCTGGCGGGCCGGCCGAATGTGTCGGCATGAACATGTGGCAGATTACAGGAGCGTGTGATTGAGAATTTTTTGCTTAAGCCTACGGATCGTGCCGGATGAATTTGCCTTGAGGCTCAAAGTTGCTCCAAGCAATGTTGGGTTTGAACGAGTGGAAGCGCATTCAAAGGCTATTGAAATTATCGATCGCGTGAGACCAAACTATGTCTCCGATAGTTGAAGTTACGCAACTTCTAAAGCTTGGATACCAGCGAAGCACTGCCCGGAATTTGATATTCAGGCTAAATGTAAAGTGCACTGTAGTTTACTCGAGAAAGTGGTATCACAAGTGGGGTTTTTAAAAGCACGCCGAAAAAGTATAGATGCAAAGTTGTGTGACAAAATACCGCTGATCCAGAGTGAAAAAACCACGGGTGCACCATGATGCAAGCCTTTTCCCTCGTGACCCGTAGGCTCAGATGTGTCGGGTACTACTGACATTCTAGTGGTTCCATGGTCAATACGTGTTATCTCTATCTGACGAGATAAATAAGATTGTAACGCGTCATGGAGTACACTGTATGCGGGCAGGCAACAATCAAAAGAATCATGGTTTTCTTGTTCATTACAATTATATACCATGTTTCTTCGAATTCATTTACTTTTTAACGATTCTTTTCATACCACAGTGTTTTGCTACTACATATAGAGGGTAAACGAAACGCAAGGGCAGCACACCATCACACTGTAACAAGAGTTTGCTGCTGCGCGATCATCAATAGTCGTGTGAAGGTTCGTTATACCACGACGGGATACGCACCTGCGGATTAAGCATTATACCGGAAGCCTGCAATCCTTTAGTTACCGGCCAGCAACTATAAATAAATACACAATATATACTCGGTAACATATGGTTCCGGATTTGCCTGTCACTGCGGCCTCCACAGCAAGAGCCACAGACGCCTAGGCCTACGGAGGGACCATATTTGACTTGCGCTGCGTCACTCAAAGCTCCATTCACACACTCCATATCCAGTGTAATCCCGCCGGAATAAGACAGCAAGGCATATGGAATGGAGCCACGTTTCATCAGTGGAGCCGGTCTAGACTCCTTTAACAAGCAGCGGGAAGGCAATCATGATAAATTGGAAGCCATGCGTGTCAGACCTACTCAAGCCGATTGCTTGGCCGTAGTCCACTTCACACTAGAGGCATGGAACAACTGTGTGATCCTAGCACAGTCATAAGAACCGTTCACCCCGTCTATCCAAGCAACGGCTAATTGTCTCCTGTAGCCAGTCCAATAGCGGTAGCGGTTTTTTGTCAGATAATCAATTTAACTTATTCTAGACCAAGCGCAGCCACAACGGGAACTTCAAAGAGCTAACGAAGAATATAATAGTACATATGCAAAAGCAAATTTGGCGTGGAATATGCAGCTGAGTAATGGAACGAATCAAACCAAGTAAAGTGGAATAACAGGTCAGGAAGTTCTAGTTTAAGCAAGTATAGCCTAACCGCGGTGAAGAATCATGACGTCTGCAACATAAACCCACTGAAAAGAAACGATGCATACATGTTTTCATGTCTAACGACAACTGGCCCACCACACGGTTTTCATCAATTCTAGTTTTTAGTTGTTATCCTAATGTCACTTTTCTTACTTTACATCTTTCAGACTGCGCAAGTTGGTCATTGTCCGCAAAGGCTAATGTCAAGCCATGAAGTCCATCCCAGCCTGGACAATATGTGTTTCAACGCAGGAATTTGAGAAGATACGCTAGATAATGAATGGTGAGTCATCGGGAACTCTTCTCTTCCTCAAAAGCTAGGGAATGTCGTGTATGTGATTCCCTTTCTAGTAAATTGAGCAGACACAAAATTATCATTTCGTTGCTTGCGTTTCGAGCGGCCTTGGCTAAATGCGTTCTGTATATTACTATCTTGTCATCACTGAACTAATTCAGAGAAATTAACAACGGAACTACGGTCAGTTTTCTTCCGCCGACAACCATTTGTCGCTCAGTCAGATGAAAAAGAATTGGCCTGGATTTACCCAGGTGTATTTACTTATATCCGAGTGTCCTATCTAATCTGATATACAAAATAAGCTACTGGGTAGTGTGTTATTAAATATAGAAAGAAAGATCGGAAAACAGTGGCGTTTTAAGTTTCACTAGGTTGTGTTTGTTTACAATGTGCAACGAGAGATTTGACAGCGGTTTTCTCTAAAACATCACTTGTTAATTTTAAATACAGGGAACTTATTCGAAGTTCAGAAATTTTCGGTAAATGCCACCCTAATACTAGATCCGTTCATCTATACAATGTTTGCGTAGAGGTAGTGGGGAGGTGGTATGGGAATTTGTAGGCACCAGTGTGACTTTGATCATTTAAAACTGCTTCCGCTAGATATGGTAATAAATGCCAACTTTCCAGTTGGTTAGTGATTAAGGATCTTTAACGCAATGAAACCCGTTACACCAAAAGCCCCGAGTAAAAGGTGTGGCATTTTATAAGGTAAGTCAGCTATGGTCTGTTATTCACCGTAGTTATTGATACGGCCTCACAGTGTTTCTGCCTATTTGTCGCCAGGCGCAGTTAGGCTTTCGTACGAAAATTTATCTGCTGGTTTCTCCTGAACCACCGTACCTCAATAAAGCATTCTTGTCGTTTCCCAACCAACAGTACGCAGTACTGCACACCGGAGGCATTTACCTTCAGTCTGTGCTAGGTTTTATGCAAACAGATTGAGGTAGCTCTGCGAGGATGCGTGCAGAACTATGATTCCGGTGGATTGTCGCTAATGATGTCTCTGTCTTCCTTACATTTTCAGCTATGTTTGTCCATCTATCTGGCGTATCAACTCCCCATTGCAAGCTCTCAAGCAAAATATGCATATTGGCTCTCAGCCAAAGGCGCGCGTAATTTCGAATATTACTCAAATCTCCGACGGATGACGTGCTTTCTCACATAATAGGGATAATTTTATGATATCCTTACTCAATATTGTCTTTCGTTTCTTTTTTCTCTACCATTAGCTGTAACAAACGCAGCATCTGCAAGGTATCCAGAGTTCTTTACTCGACTGACAGTTTTGTTAATATTGTTTTTGTATTAATCGTATTTTGTATAAACAGTTTTAGTGTCGATGAATTTACGTTCACTGCACACCCTACACAGCTTCTGTTTCACTTTATCAATCAGCCATAGTTTGAAGCCTTGTAATGAAGAAAATGTGGGAGCTTAGTTTGATAGAAAGACTGAA
Organism: Dicrocoelium dendriticum; assembly: GCA_944474145.2. Classification (NCBI taxonomy): domain Eukaryota; kingdom Metazoa; phylum Platyhelminthes; class Trematoda; order Plagiorchiida; family Dicrocoeliidae; genus Dicrocoelium; species Dicrocoelium dendriticum. The sequence continues at coordinate 11,988 of CALYDF020000877.1, read as the reverse complement.
TACTCGCACCCAGGCTCCTGCTTTGAATTTCATAGGATTAACTGCGAAGTGGAATATTTGAATCCGAATGCTTTATGTGGCAAGCGTTTCACAATACACCCTATTTAACATTTCACACCAATAATTCTGGGTAAGTTCTACAATGGAAAGCCAACTGATATAGACACGATTAGGCCTTATTTAGTTGACCAAATTCAAGCAACAGGGTAGGTAAACCAGGAAAATTGCGAAAAAATGTCCAATTTTACTCCTATGTGCAAAATGTCTTGTGACTACTAAGCGCTAGTAAATTATTTTAGCTAGTGTGCACGCAATACAAATAAACTTCCAGGTGATACTGACGGTGGAACCGATAAAACGAATGTAGGCCTGTCGTTAGTTGTACTCACTAGAAGTGATTAAAAACGCTATTGTGCATGTCAGATTCTTTATTTTTATCGCACGCTTTTATCCAATAGTTAACATTAGCAAGAAAATTCCGATATATTAGCTTGTGGTTAGATCAGTAAGGAGTTAGTATAACGGATTCACATATGGTTCTAACAGGGTAAAATGCCAACCCTTAAGCTCCGAATTTAAAAAGGTAGCTTGCATTGGTTGCAGCGATGCCGTGTCAGATGGAAGCAAATAATAGGAATCTTCCTACTAGTTTACATGATGGTTCAGAAATAGGCTTCGTCACTGGCCCACATGAATACCCTCTAGGTTGCCATGGGCACATCCGATGCAGCCCCATCTCTTCCTCGCAGCCATAGGAGCTTGGACATTAAAGTCATATTTTAGTTTCCATAACTGAGTGAACACCAGTTCAAATACAGTTGTAACAAATATTATCTGGTTATGATAATTTGTGCATCGCAAACCAGAGCAAAATAATCTCTGCTTAAATTCCTAATAAACGTAGTACCTAACACAGACGACAAGCTAAAAAAGCTTTACAGTGATAACCTGACCTGAGAACATTTTAACACCGGGATATCAGAATCAAGAGGATAGTTGGCAACAAGCAATTTTGCACACCCGTGTCAACTATGTACTTGACTTAGCCTTTACTTTCGTGTGCCTAATGCAAATGCGATTGGATTCATTGATATTCTGGGAGGTGAGCACCGGGTGGTATAGTGAAACTTTGAAGTACAAAACGGAAAACAGATTCTGCAACTTCTTTCCACGCATTTCCGTTCTATAAATTTTCATTTCGTCCCACTGTTCGCCATGTAATTGGAACGGTGTCATTCACTCAGCTAGTAAAATAGATGCGGGGGATCTTTTCATTATAACGTGATCCATTGCATAGAGGCTTTTGTATTATTACACTGTAAACGCTTCCATAATAAGGAACATAGTCCTCACTCATTGAAAATAAAATGTTAACTTCATCCAATTCGGTTTAAATTTCGCCACAACTCAGCTGGTTTTCCCATTTCACAGCAATTTTGATCTTAGAAAGAATTAAGACAGAGGATGGGCGACAACGTTTTTTACCCAAAAATACCTATGAATGGCAAAAGCAAAATTGCCGGTTTGGTATGCCACTTTCGTGCTCGTGGGTCCTACCTAATCCCACCCTGAAATCGTGTAGTCCTGAGGGGCGAATCATGCATTGACGACCCGGCAGAAATGTGTAAAAATTCCAAGCGTGTTTTTCTGGATCTTCAGTGAATAACTTAGGCATACTTAACCTGAACATCAATGAATGCTTAGTTTTGTGGAGTTCGCTTTTAAGAAAATCAGGGAACAGATTTTGCGGTGGAATCCATTATTCCACAAGGGACCTGAAGCGATACATCTAATGTTGAATAAACAGATCGGTAATAATTTCTATTAGCCGCTACTAAAACGCTTACGCTTCCTCTTAGTAATGATCTGTATCCAACGCAATGAAATACCGCTGTTATCATCCCTTGGCCAAAGGGTGAGTCAATTCATGAAGTCACTAGCGCACATATTATAGCAGAAATAGCGGAACGGAAGAATAAAAACTAGATTATTAACTATCTCTTTTCGGAAAGTCTCAGCAATAAGGCAAAACATGGTGCTTTAAAGCAGGCATTCTCTACCTTTCTCCAGCCATCTCCTTTTGGAACCTTCCGTTTCTCACTGCCCAACACCACTAACCACTCCAATTTCAGAAAACCGCAACGAGTAACACGTAACTGGTTCAATTGTTAATTGTGATATTACACTTGGTTCCGTTATACACTGCGTCTGTTGGCTTTCACAGCCTCAAGATAATATGTGCGTCAACATCGACTCACTTGTCTCTACTTACACAAAAGCCATCAGTATCATTTTAAATTTTCTTTAATTATTCTTGGATTCTATCTGTCCGCATATCATGAATCAGGAGGTGTAATAACTTCGTCACATAATGTTTCTCGAAGTATTACTACGAGCCTTGAGCATGATGTCTTTAGTAATTTTGCTCATGTCCGGCTCCAGGCTTGACACCGCGGCTGGAAGGTATCTTATTGCTGTGAATTGCAGTTCGTTACTAAACTTTGATAGACAAACCACTCTGCTAAATCCAAAGACAACAAAGTATGTGGATAAAAAATCAAGCAACTATAATTCAGCTAGTTCCCACAGTCTGTGATATCTGTTAGTGGTATTAGTCCTTATTCAAATTTACCTCTTATATAGCGCGAATTTGGATCTTGACAGTGTGTTACTTTGAAGCTACATGAGAATTTTCTGGATTTTGGCTCCAACATCACAGGGCTGCATAACAAGTGGATCTAAAATCCAAAGACGGATTCCTATGTCAATCAGATCATGAAAACTGTTTTTCATTTCTTTAGCGAGAATTAGGAACTGTGAAACTTTCCGACGTCCGATGCTTTGGGCATACTTCCAACACTATAAGTAAAGGATTGACGGCTTTTTTACTCGAGATGAGAGTATTTAGCTTGCGTTGAAGGTGTTTATTTACTAAGGAGAATACTTCAAAAGATCAGGCAGAGGACACACGTCTGACTTACCTGTTGACAGGTATCCTACATAACCAGTTCCAGAAAGGGATGTGATAATGGTGTCATTGAGAGTACAAAAGCGCGAAGGCAGTTGCCTTACCAAGTCACCTAACTTCTGTACTCAGCAGGAGAACCTGGAAATCTTCATTGATCTCCTCACAAAACTATTGGAAAAGACGATCTTGCACAGAATGAGTTTTAACTCTCATGGCAAAAATATCCTTTATCTAATAGATTATAATTGGAAAATCGGACATTTTCCACGAGAAGTTTGTCGTTGTGAGTTAAAGTAGATGCATCAAAATGCATGTAAATTTTCTGGACTGTGGTATGGTAATCATGGTACTTTCTATTTCCTGAGCCATCTCATCTATACGCATAGATATATACGGATTACTGAGCTGAATGGTTTAAAGCGCTTCTTATAGATTCAACTCTATTAGGTCAGACAGTATTACTGATGATGAAGGCAGAATAAGATTTTTTCCAAATTATATGGACCGAAGATTTTGTCAATCAACTTGCTGGTTTTGCAAGACGCCGTAAGTCTACTCGCCAAATTTTGCCTTGTCAGTTGGCAGTGTCTTCAAAGGTGGTCAGTTTTGGAAACTATCGCGCAGCTTAGTGAAATAATTAGACTTTCCGCTTTCGTCCTTATGAACACCTTCCAAAAGAATTTGCAGTTTAATTGATCGCATAATTTTAACGTGGGTTTTGGTAAAGTAAGCATCAGACGTCTGGGTTTTGAGTTAATGCGATAAATCCAAATGACAGGTATTCCACGGAATACTGCCGAAAGTAATTCTTTGCAGAGGAGGCCATTTCAGCAACGCAAAAGTATAACATTTTAATGGGTGGGTGCACTGCCTTCTCCAGGGGTTTAATGTAGTCTGAACATCGTCTGTTCGCTTGACCCAACATATTTTCCTAGAAAATTGCTGCTTTTCTACTTGTAGTGTGACATTACCAGTTCGGTTAACAAAACAACTTTTCAGAATGAAATAATAATTTCAAAATGGTTTATTTGCCACTGAATTTCCAGCATTACAAGCCATTGTTTTGGGGTTAAGTAAATCCAACTGGCACATCGCACAGGAACGGTCCTTTAGATCATCCATTCCCATTTGACCCCCTGGGAGTCAAAGAGCATTTCCCAGGGTCCCTGGGTTGAGCAGCTATTTTAGGGGGACAATTGGGCAACGTGCTGTAAAAGGGGGTTGTGATAGCACAAAAAACAAAATTCATTAACGTAATTTCTGATGTTTTCTCTCCGTGCGTTAACGTCCCCTGGTAACTATTGGTCAGTGAAATGAATTACGCGCGCGCTAGTGGCTGTTTACGAAGGCGTGAAAGCCAGACCGTGCATACTTTCAGTTGCAGAACTGGCATGCGCCGCTGAACTGGTGCAGATTTTGCCGGTCTCACCTCAAGGATACATGCATCATACGGCGACTTAGACTGCGCAACTAACAACCGATTCCCCGTCAGAACCAACTGAGCTTTATTCAGGACTCTGTTGCAACAACTGTGTAAGCTGCGGTGAATCTAGCGCTCTCTTTAGTAAATATATGTATATATACTACTTTTATTTTATTTTTATTGAAAGTGTATCATGCGATATAAATAAGATTAGTTGACAAGACGAATGAATGATTTGTAAGCGAATGCTTTTTGTTGTACCAAATTTATTCTTTCGTGACCATATACTAATAATTATACTTATAATAAAAATTATAGCACAATACGCTTGTAACATCTGTTCTTTGCTGCGATGTTAAAGTTCAGAAGTGTAGAAACAGAAGCAACCCAAAGGGGTTCATGAGGACGACAGAAAATACAGCGGACAGTTAAAATGACTCTGGGAAACCGCTTGATGATAGCCAATAAAGAACACAATTAGGCGTTATAAATGACGATGCTCACTGAACTCACGTGCATTGCAGGAAAAATGGAGTCAAAAGGAGAATTAGTAAGATAAAAGGCAGAATGGACAAACACGAAAGTAATTGCTGGAAAGTTCAAGAAATCGGCACGGGAGAGTCCACAACGAAATTGATAACGTATATAGGCTATGGTCAAACGGCGCCTAATGCGTCCTGGCAAGGCATTTAATTATTATGCGTATTAGGTGAAGTACACTTATGTACACATTATGTTTTATATATCCACCAAATAACATGATGTCCGACGTACGATGAAAGTTGCCAAACTGGTCGCTAATCCGAAAATTTCAACTGAAATAAATGTTCATACAGAGTCAAACATGTCTTGTTTCGACTTTTAGTTGAAAAAACAAACGTTCCTCAGAATTAATTCACCAAGCGCGCAGGGTAGCTATTCGAATTCGGAACCTTGTGATCTAACTTGACCTAACCGCCAGACGTACACGCGAGTTGTAACTGGAGACGAAATACGTACCTTGGCACTATTGCACTGAGATCTAACGATAAAAAAGAATGACCGGCACATGAGATGTCACACAGTGGTAGTTTCAGTGTGGCTTTGCGGTAACTGCCATAGTGTTCTAACGAGAGTTAACTAGATTCACCACAGCTTACACAATTGTTGCAGCCGAGCCTTGAATAAAGCTCAGTTGGTTCTGACGGGGAATCGGTTGTTAGTTGCGCAGTCTAAGTCGCCGTATGATGCATGTATCCTTGAGGTGAGACCGGCAAAATCTGCACCAGTTCAGCGGCGCATGCCAGTTCTGCAACTGAAAGTATGCACGGTCTGGCTTTCACGCCTTCGTAAACAGCCACTAGCGCGCGCGTAATTCATTTCACTGACCAATAGTTACCAGGGGACGTTAACGCACGGAGAGAAAACATCAGAAATTATTTTAATGAATTTAGTTTTTGTGCTATCACAACCCACTTTTACAGCACGTTGCCCAATTGTCCCCCTAAAATATTTGCTCAACCCAGGGACCCTGGGAAATGCTCTTTGACTCCCAGGGGGTCAAATGGGAATGGATGATCTAAAGGACCGTTCCTGTGCGATGTGCCAGTTGGATTTACTTAACCCCAAAACAATGGCTTGTAATGCTGGAAATTCAGTGGCAAATAAACAATTTTGAAAAGAATTTGGATGTTATGCCAGCAACATTAGATGTATTACAAAAATTTGGACATTTTTTAAACAGAACTGTACAGTTCGCAGCATAAGCAGAAAAGCAGCAATTTTCTAGGAAAATATGTTGGGTCAAGCGAATGGACGATGTTCAGACTACCTTGTAATCATGCTAACGCAATCGAATTGTGTGAGTAGCGATTTTCACTGCAGACCTTACGCTTGATCTTGGGCTTAGATCTTCGCAACCAAACGCGGCGACTGATATTCCCTCCACTCCCCACATCAGCGTTTTTGTAGTTTAGGTGTCTGTGCCTTTAAGCATAAACCTATGGAGCTGTGTGACTATAAGAAAGACAGCCTACCCAAGCGCATCGTATACTAGGCCTAAACAAAGGTTATTTTACATTGGATGGTAAATTTACAGCACTGATTTTGTGAATGGATTGTGATGTGCAACCAGCGTGTGATCCAATTTCTCCCTAGGTTTACATAATACCCATGGAGAAAGCAGTGCACACACTGACTGACACCCAGTGAATTTCCAAGCAGATCCATTCGTCCGCATCGCTTAGGCAGATGATGTACTAGTTGCTCGAGACGCAGAATCAATGATTGAACGACTAGGTCGATTTAGGGAGGAATGCAACATCTTGGATTACCAATAAACCACATGGAATCGATGGTAATTGATACCAGCATCGACAACAAAGAGAAATTAACTATTGTGAGCATTGCATATCTCCTTTGTGGCGCTCTCCAGATCCCCACGATCAAACCACCAGAGGTATACTGCCTACTTGTATTGCCATTTGATTGGAAGGGTAAACGCCGTTTGAAATCGCTAGACCAACTCAAAGTACAGCTAAGGGAAACATCTCAAGCCCTACCAAGGGGTGGACATCTTCCGCACCTATCTTTTACATCATACATATTGTATCTTTTTGGCGGTGATGCGCCAACAGTCTCTCAGGTCTATGGATACGCTGGTCCGGTGAAGTATCCGAAAATGGCTATTACTCTCCAAGGAAAACAGCGTTGATTTCTTTCACGCATCAATTGCGGATTATGGCCTAGAAGTTCCATGTCTTTCTAATACGATCCCAATGATTCAGAATGACCGTCTAGAACGTAATTCTGTACTCACCCACCCAATTTGCAACTCAGCAATACTGGAACCTTCAGCGGCGACCATCAAGCGTCTTGCCATGAAACGTCTATTCATTGGGAATCAAGTCTTCCTTAACAACGTAACGCGAAGTAAGCATGGAAAAGCTCACTTCTACCATCTGTGGACAGATTCTTGCTTCGGGAGGTAATTACGATGCCAACGTTTTATAACTGGATAACAAACCCCGAGATAAATTTCCCCAGACTCAACATCAGAGGAACTAGTTTTCGGATAGGGACGCTGTCGGCAAAATCTCGATGCTCCAAGGGACAACCACTTCCAAACCCAACCAATCTTTACTGCTGGGGCGCTTGCGGACTAAACGAAGCATTTTTTCCTTATTGCATTCATGTACAGTATCCCACGAGAATCGCTGCAAGAGGCACAACGATTTCGTGAAGCAAACAACCAACACTCTCCGTCGTAAAGTAAAATAAATCCTCTCGGAGCCCCGCAACCCCGCTGCATAGGCGTACGTCAAGCCGAATCAAATCGCCATTAAGAACCACAGCACACGTAATAGACGTGGCAATATGCGACACCAACTGAATATCCCGTAGCTACCAACTACATTCGACCAATATGGTGTAAGTGCTCATACGGAAGCCATAGCCTTCTTTGTACGCTCGGAATTTCCTATGACATTTAATATCATATATCATATCAAATATCATATCATATATCATGCGTCACGCGATAACCATCAGCAACCGGGATCATATATTCCCGTTCTTCTCCAAGACACAGCACCCGCCGGAGGGTGACTTGGCGCCCACCAGCCTCAAACCAGCTTTGGATAAAGATCGATCACATTGCTATCAGTTACCGCTAGAGAGGCTGCATCCAGAACTGTCGCTCGATTTGGAGCACATGTGTGGACACCTATCATGCACTTGTATGTGCTGATCTGCGGATGCGTTTTGGCAAACACCCACGACGACGCTGTGAGCGCATTGATACCAGCCAACTGGCGAAGCCAACTATTCTGAATGCGTATCGAATTACGCTGACATGCGAATTGAGTAAGTTTTCACTGGAAACGATTGATTGTGACTGGTCACATGTTCGCCAGACCTTACTAGCACCAAGCAAATCCTCATGTGGTATGTCTAATAGCCAACATGGATACTGCGTCTCTTCGCAGTCTCTGGAATTTATCGCCGCTCACCGGCATATCCCGACTGGAAGCGAACACAATAAAACTGGTAAAGAGCTCCGGGCAAAACTTCGTGCGAGCCTGAAGAGAGACCGCCATCACGGTGGTCTGATCGTGCGTCAGAAATAGAAGTGGCCGCTGCGTTTGACAACCATCGCAAGTTATTCCGTCTGATACGTGAAATGGGTAGCAGGAGAGCTGGTGTTATTGAAACTGTACGTGACGAGAGTGGACAGCCTATCCACAATTTGTCAAAACCTTTGGAGCGTTGGGCTGAGCATTTTGAAAAGCAATTTAATCGGCTAGAGTTATTCGATTCTTCGCCGGCCAGTGATCGCCCTGCTCCGTGGGCTGTCCATTGGGATCCACCCTCTCGTTCAGAAGTTGGACGTGAGATCGGACTGTTGAAGTTGAACAAAGCTGCGGGACCAGATGATCTTCCAGCAGCTCTCTTCAAATTCGGAGGCTGGGCTCTTGTTGATGCTTTACATGAATTACTAGTGAAACTGTGGGAGCCGGAGACTGTCCCAACCGACTGGAGCCGCTCCGTTATTGTTCCCATCTTCAAAGGAGGCTCGCGTTAGGAATGCGGCAACTATAGAGGAATCAGTCTGATCTTCATCGCCTCCAAATTGCTCGCCTCCATAATACTGCGCAGACCGACTGGCGCTCCTGATAGCCCGGATTCGTGAGGAGCAAGCCGGGTTTCGTCGGAGTCATGACTGCATCGACCACATCTTTACCTTGTGTCAGTTGTTGGAGCACCGACACATATTGGCGGCCCACCGTTGTCGTGTTCCTCGACATCAAAAGTGCCTTCGATTCGTTTGGTCGATGTGCCCTTTGACACTGTCTACTCAAGAAATGTGTGCCTGAGAAATATGTAACTATTATCCAAGCAATATATGCGCTTAGCACGGGTAGAGTGAGAGCTTGCAGCAAGCTGTCGCCACCCTTCAATATCTCCAACGGTGTGAGACAAGGATGCCCGCTGTCACCTTTCCTCTTCAGTTTCGCTATTGACGAAGTCATGCAGATTGCATTTACAGGATATGGCTTGGGAAGTGTGGAGCTACTCCCAGGAGAACGACTTCTTGACTTGGAGTATGCAGACGACATTGCCCTCATCTGTGACAGCTCCCAGACGTGTCAAACCGCGCTGGACAGATTAGCACTGGCTGTCAGCCGCTTCGGGCTTTGCTTTGCACCGTCGAAATACAAAGCGTTCCTCCAAGATTGGCAGGGATCGCCCCCTGTGATGACCTTTGGTGGGGATCAGCTAGAAATCAATCAGAAATTCAACTACCTGAGAAGTTGTATCAGCGCCCTTGGGATGGAAGACGAGATCACGAACCGTATAGCAAAAGCTCAAAGTGCCTTTGCTAACGTTCGCGACCTATGGCTGCGGCGCGATATTACTCTCGCTCTGAAGGGTAGAGTGTACAAATCAGCGGTACGTTCGACGTTACTGTACGGTTGCGAAACCTGGCCCCTAAGATCGGTGGACATGAAGAGGCTAGTTGCGTTCGACCATCGGTGCATTCGCAGTTTGGCTCATATCTGGTGGGAACACCGCATGAGTAACGAGCGTGTTCGACGCCTTGTTTACGGCACAGGAAAAGGAAATGAACCGCTCAGCACCATCATTTCACGCACTAGGCTTCGATGGCTCGGCCATGTGTTGCGCATGCCAGCCCACCGACTTCCACGACGCGCGTTGTTTGCGCGCCGAGGGTGTGGATGGAAGAAGAGGAAAGGTGGCCAAGCGATGACTTGGTCCAGAGGAATGAAGGTCCTCACTTCTGTGCTGTGCTCGGTTGGAGCATCACGACTCCCTGGTTGGGGTCCAAAAGACGGCAAACTCGTTTGGCTGAATACACTTGCTGACATGGCAAGGAGCCGAGCTCAGTAGCGTTCCTGCTGTGAGTTTCTTTGTTCCTCCCATCTCTTTTAGCCTTCCTTTCCACCTACAATCTCATTTCATAGTGTAACACCTAATAATTCTTCTTTTTGCCTATTAGCCGGCCGGTAGCTTACCAGAACGATGTCTTTCAGTTGCTGGTAGCTTAGCTGGCATGTAACTGTTGTGTTTATTTTCCTTTTCCTTTATGTATTGCGTCAAAGTAGCTGAGGTTTCTCCCACCTCTAGCTGACGTGTATAATGATGATGATGATGTTTTTCTCCAAGCAAATTTCGGCACTGGGACTCACCAAACGTGACGTATCCGACTCATGTGTGTCTACAACGAAGGGCTTCTTAAAACCTACGATAACCAAATACGGGGCGCGATGTCATAAAACATATCACTCTAATACACTCACGCACGCGAGCGATTCCGACCATTTCTTTGCTTTTTATCTTATTACTGTTTCAATATTACACCAAGACATATGTCTAATCTGGGCGAATTCATGTAATGCACAGGTCTAGGGCAATGCATGCTTTTGTCGAAAATATGTGTTCATGGACCGCCATACTTGATGAAAATAACTCTGTCTAATTCGATCACTGGGACGGTAAATGATGAATCAGATAGCATTGACCCACTCTGCAAGCAGTGGGCAATTGTGCAAGCCCTCTACTTTATCATGGGCGCCGTTCACCTCGATCAAAGCCGGTGACCCGGATTCCCCTGTCCTACTGTGGGTGCTTGCATGCTTTGTGTGAGCGCACCTATGCAGCTGCTGGGCTATCGGAACGGTTTAGGCTAACATGACTTTACCAAACCCAGCATCCCTTTATTAGCCTTAAGCTGCAAGGAAGAAAAATCAAGTGAGGAAGGACAATCGCCTACTACTTACGCAGTTCTGTTGCATTCGCGTGATCAGAATGTGGTCTGAACATCGTCTAGTCGCCTTACTTCCTGTCATTGAAAACACAGCACCATCAGGCTGTAAAGCAAGAGTCATATGGGGTCATGATAGTTTGCACTGTTCCGGTATATCCACACACCCCCACGAAACAGGCGAACGCACATGGAGTGCCAGGGGACTGCTGGGTTATGGCATAGCTGCTTCATCATTTACTGTCCAATTGATCGAATTGGACAAAGCTTCCTTCAGTAAGTATCGCGGTCCATATTGAGATTGCCCACCGCAATGCATTCACAAAACCAGTGCTGTAAAATTACCATCCAATGTAAGGTAAGCTTTGTTTAAGCATAATAGACGATAGTGTTGGATAGATTGACTTTCTAATAGTCACAAGTTGCACAGGTTTAGCTTAAAGGCACAGGCACGTAAAATACGCGAAGGATGATGGGGAGTGAAGGTAAACTAAGTCAACGCGTTTAATTTCGGTGATTGAGATTCACGATCAAAGTAGGGTGTGCAGGGGCACCGGCTGCTCAAGCAATTCGATTACATTATCATGAGTACAATGTAGTCTGACCACCGTCCATTCGCTTGACCCCACACCTTTTGCTATCAAATTGCCGCTTTTCTACTTATGCTGCGACCTGTGCAGTTCGGTTTACAAAATGTCCAAATTTTTGCAATACGTTCAAATTTGTTTGCAAAGCGTCCGAATTATTTTTGCGAAACTTCCAATTTATATTGAAAATGTTATATATTTCTTGATACGCTCAAAACGTTCGACCGAACTCGACACCTCAGCTTAC
>CALYDF020000876.1:0-20533 GCA_944474145.2 Dicrocoelium dendriticum | reverse complement strand
GGCAAAGCGGGAAAGAGAATTATATAGTTTACGCCAGCCGCCATTTCGATAAGCTGGATAGGTGAGATTCGACCACACGACGCGAAATGTTGGCCACTGTTTACTTTTTGTCTCACTGTTACATATATTTGTGAGCCAATCAATTATTGTCCGAACCGTCCACACATCATTGCAGCGGTTGCAGAATTTTCGCGACCCGCATGGACAGATTGCGCGCTTGCAAGAACGTCTAAAGGAATACTAGTTTACTTGACAGTTCCGGTCCGGCCGACGACACCGTAACGCTGAAGCTCTATATCGACGTCTAGCAGACCCTGAGTAAGTTACCGCGCTGTTTACCTCCAAGAAAGAAGAACTGTGGAGCCTACTACAAGCTTCCGACACCGATTTTAGATTCATTTCCTCGAGACAATGCACGGGCGTGATCAAACCTAATAAGACAGAGATGATGGGACGGTTGAAAGCAGCTAGATGCTTGTGAAAACTATGGATAGACCTGGTGGTGTTGGACAACGGTTTGTAGCTCCCTTCTCGCCAGAGGGGCTCACGCAGGTTTATCGTTCCAAGATCGAAGGAGCACGATGTTATCACTCAAACACATGTGGTGATCGGACATGGAGGCCAGCGCTAGATCGAAGCGGCATTACTTCACTGCTTTTGATCATTACGCTTACATCATGACGTGACAGTTTTCTGCCAACAACGTGCTATTTGCCAACACAACAAAATGACTAAGCAGTCTCCAAAAGTCCCTTCGTGTCCCATTGCAGTGGAGAGGCAAAACCATCTAGTGGCCATCGATAACATAAAGCCATTATCGGTTACGAGAACCGAGAATCATTATATTTTGTTAATGGTTGAATATTTTTCTAAATGATGTGAAGCTGTGCCTCTAAATCACAAAGGCGCTCACTCTGGTACACCTGCTGTTGTGAATGAATGGAGTTGTCGCCATGGCGCATCTAGCTTCCTTAGTTCAGATCAAGGATTCAAGTTCGAATGCTCCCTGTTGAAGGACATCTGTAAGTTATTAAATATAGCGAAAATAAGACAAAAAACTGATCGAAAGTACGAACAGAACTCTAAAGCTCTTGCTGCGAGCAATCGTAGTGCGAGCTTACGCCGGTGATTGGGATGACTGCTTTCTAAAATGTCTTCTGGCATATCGTTCCTCGTTACATAGCTCCAACGGGTTCTCACCTGCCTATTTATAACTTGCTCACGAGTTACAACTATTTGTGGACGCCGCACTCCCAATTATTCCAGCAGACGCACTTAATCACGACGAATACTTTCTGAAGCTCAGACAACAGCTGTGTGGCGCGTTCTAACTGTCAAAGCAGAATATCCTGTCATCTCTGCAACATCAGAAGTTACGTTATTATCATGGTGATTATGGTCCGAAGTATCACTCCGAAGTATCACTCTGGATCACAGAGTTGAAGTTTATCCAAAACTAGATAAGGCAAAATAAAGAAAATCAGCTGATCCGTAACCATTGCGGAACAGTTAGAAGTGCCAGTGAAACTAAAGGAACGGATGCCTTCTAAAGCTAGACAAATCGGTAGCCCAAGTTTGGCAAATTAAGCTCTAAACAGAAAAGAAATAAGATAAAATAACTGATAAGCAAGGTCGGAAGTTAAAGTACAATGTGAGAAGCAGCATTGTGAATGCTGTAAATGTGCATCTCAACCTTTAAAGTTCTATGAGGCCACTCTCATAAAATCGTTTGGAGTTGTAGATTCGCCTAGTATACGTAGTACCTCATCTACAGTGAGGTTGTTGGATAGTTGAGCTCGAAATATATGCGTTTTCTTGCATCTAATGGATTCGGGCAGCTTATTCCATAACGTTGTACAAATTAAGTGTAGGAATTTGGCACACAACCTTGGACACAAAAGCTGTATGATATATTTCTAGTTGGATACTGATGGTAAGCGCCAAACTAAACAGTACCTGTCTCCCCAGAACTGCTATGCGCTAAATCAAACTGGAAGATAAGATACTTCCGAATTCTCCGCAACCATAGTGGTTCTAGCTTCGGTAGTTTACACTGATCTTGCTAATTCAATTCTCCAAACACTAATAATCACTTGGTAAAGGAACCTTGTGCAATGTTACCTTGTACAATTTTAAATTTATATATGCTAATGAGCAAGATTCTAAGACACGGACGCGCGTATGCTTTTACATAGCAAGCCTGGAGTCTTTCAAGTCTAACGTATTGCAAATGGGTGGTTGGATAATTCGCCCTTTGACGGTGACATGATGTACTTGTTCGGAGCAATTTAAATAGCTTGAGTAGGGAACTCGTCGGTCACGAAGCTCTGTGTAGCGGGTAATCTTTTGTCGTCAAACGTCAGGATGTCATTAATAAGGTTGCAGCTGAAGAATGGGGCTTTAAATTAGCTAAAAGAGAAGGTCATTTTCCATTCTCGGCATAACCGCTGAAGGGCGAATAGCTGCAACTGTATTTTTTGAGCCTTGTTTGGATCATTTATCGTATGGAAACCGAAAAAATCATTGATATCATCAGCGAAAAGACAAGGTCTGCCATGTCGAAAGATTCGGAAAATATCATTTATGTATAGTAGGAATAGCGGTGGACCTAAAACGCTTCCCTGTATAACGCCACTGGTTACTGATTTAGGTGAAGATCCGCAGTTATCCACTCTGACACATTGGGTGCGTGTAGACAAGAAAGATGACAGTCATGCTAGTAATGGGTTAGCAAACCCATAAGTGGTTAACTTTGTTAAGAGTTCTGCATGTGGTAGGCTGTCGAATGCTTATTCGATGTCTAATGAGAGAAGAACCAGCAAAAGCCCGGAGTCAGCCAAGTTTGTTACGTAGTCCAGGAATAGCAATTGGCAAGTTTGACACGAAAGAACACGCAGGAGTCTATGTTGCGATGTCTGTCAGATTTTGTGAATTAAGAAAGTCAATGACTCTTTCTTTGATTATTCTTTCCACAATACGAGTCATTATGGAAGTATAGCTAATGAGGCAGTAATTTGATAGCTGTTGACGTGCTCCCATTTGTGTCGGGCTAGGATGGTAACTCGCTTCCACTCAGCAGGGTATATACCAGCCGTAATTGAAAAGGTGAATATGTTTAGCAGGAACAGTGGAATATCTGGCCCGGCGAGTCTAAGCAATTCTGGTTATATGCTGTCAGGTCCAAGGTGAAAAGTATGCTTTAGGGCGTCTATTTGCCTAATAATTCTATACATGTTGAACTCAACTGTATCTATTGTTCCACTGGTGAGTAGAGGAAATATAAATCGCTTGTGCAACACAGGCGCCTGTATTAAACAAGTAGGTGAAAGGTTTACTAAAAACAAATCATAGAGCTTATCGGATTAGGTAGTGAGACTGCCGTCTGATGAGGCAATGGTTATGGGTTGATAACCTTTTGCTTCGAACCTATTTGTCGTGCGATGTAACACATGTTTGCGGCTGGGAGCTGCTATCGTTTGTTCATCTCGTGACATAAGCTCTCTTTCATGTCGATCTTGAAAGTACTTGAGAAGTTTACGATTTTGCATGATCGCACCTAGATCATATATTTTCTTAAAAACCTAAATCGCAGCCATTTTATTCGCACCGCAACCGCTTAAAGAATGGGATATTGAGGACGAGGCAGTGGCTGCTTTCTATATGGCAGTGGTGGAAGCAGGTCAGTGGCACATCGCCGAAGAAAGCCAAGGTGGTTTAGACAGTGAACTTCGCGAACAAGCATAAACCAGTGGAAAGGGAGCGAGCGACACAATGCAAATCACAGGGATGAGCCATTGAGACGGATTGTTGCAAGTATTGTTTATACCCTATAAACATTCGAGCGTAATCTTAATAAATAACTTCACGATCGCGGCCCAGTATTCTTGCTTCCCGAGGGCTACTCGACATGGTGACATAGAAGATGAAGCTGGCGCGAGAACCTGCTTGCTCTTGGTAGACAGCCGTCAAACACATTGCCGTCCGCTCTGCAGATGACTGAAAGCATGCTGCAAGAGATTTGGAGAAGGTGGAAGGCGAAGTGGAGGGGTTTCGTCACCCTAACCCAGTTGGATACTCAACCAATGGCGTAGCAGTTGCCGATGTTTACGCACGCTGTGGGTGATGAAACCAGGAGGGTGCTCGAAACATTGGAGCTAAGTGAGACAGCTGAGGAAGTCGAAATTTCGGAAGTGCTGAGAAGATTCGGGGCTTATTGCGAAGAACAGGTAAATGAAACTTATCAGAGGTATTTATTTGTTCGCCATCGACCCCCAAGCGAATCGTTCGGGACTTACATAACAGAGCTGAAATTGTTGGCGTGTAACTTCAACTTCTGCAATTGCATTCGAGATTCATTGTGATCGTATTGGCGTTGGCAAAAAGAATGTTGAGCTCACTCGGCGTCTTCTGAAAAACATTTACTTTTCTTTGGAACAATGTGTGGACCTCTGCTTGAGTGAAGCAAGGACGGCGCAGCATTTCGAGCGTGTCAGAGCCGAAACAAACACCGATCTGTGTGCGGTATCCCGAACCAGCAATAGTCCGTCCCAGACACCCGAAGGACTGGGTCCGCGTTGTCAGTTTTGCGTTCGTGTACATCCGATAAAAAAAGAGAGTTGCCAAGCATGGGATCGAAGGTGCAAAATATGTTTCAAGCGGAACAATTTGCATGCTGTTGCAGATCTGCTAAGGACAGCTCAGTATTCGAGAGCATCTACGAACAGTTACAATAATTTTCGGGAAGCAACTTGGAAAATCGTCGAGAACGCAAGTGCGTTTTCGCGACGCTTTTGATTCGAGGATGACCGGTGCGCTTCCAACTGGACGCAGGGGCTACTGTCAACAACCTACATGAGAAGCACTGTGTGGGAATGGCATGTGACAGGACGCAGAATTGTCTCTGAATGTGGAATGGTTCAAAGCTGCTGCCGAAATGTACCACCAAGTGGAAGGCCATCAATCCGAAAATCAGCACAGAACACAAACCCGATTTCCTGATAGTCTCAGGAGACGTTATGCCCATTCTGGATATTGATTCCATTTAGAGTCTCGGTTTGGTCTCTTTTAACCATGAAAGTTTCATCCAATCGTTTGAAGATGACATATATACTGTTGACGGCTACCCAGGCTTATTTGACAGGGTCGTGGGGGAATCCGAAGGGTGTGTTCATTTATATTTAATCAAATCCGCTAAGCCGGTAGTGTTGCCTACCAGAAAGTTTCATATTGCCTTAGGTGAGAAATTTTTAGACGAGCTGCAACGTCTCACTAGTTTGGGTGTAAGAGGCAAATTTGAGGAGCCGACGGATTTGGTTAGCCAGGTGGCGATCGTTACCAAGAAAGCTGGTGAACTACGCATGTACATTGATCCAAAACCACTTAACACCGCAATCAAGAGGGAGCATTATACGCTACCGACGCTAGACGACGTACTTCTGGATCTATCCGGAGCTAGAATATTCACTAAAGTCAACTCTGCTTCTGCGTTTTGGCATGTATTACTTGAGGAAGTGTCAAGCTATCTGACCACTTTTGGGACAACTTTCGGGCGTTTGCGCTGGCTTCTTTTACCGATTGGACGGAAGTTATCCAGCAAGATATTCCAGCAACAATGGTGGCAGGCTTTAGTCTATTTCGCTGGAGCATTCCGTGTAGCAGACGACGTCTTAGTTTTTGGCGCAACGCGAGAGGAGCACGACCAGAACCTTCACCGATTTTTGCAGCGTTGTTTTGAAAGGAACATCAAGCTGAAACGAGAGAAGATCGAGTTGCGTAGGACGGAAGTTGCGTTTCATGGACACGTGCCAAGTTCAGAAAAACTGAAAACAGACCCAGAGAAACTCAGGACCATCAAACAGATGCTTACTACTACTGACGTGAAAGCCGTTAGCAGGCTGAATAGGATGGTGAATTATTTAAGTCCTTGTTTGCCCAGATCAGCCGATGTAATAGATCCAATTTGAAAACGGACGCATAACATTACGAATTGGCATTGAAACGCGGATCAGGAGAGAGCATTTCAGAAAGTAAAGGAATTTATCATGAGCGTTCCCGTTCTCGCTTGCTATAACCCAGAACTCCCGCACGAGATCCAGTGGGACAGCAGTTATTATAGTATCGGAGCCGTAGTCATGCAGAACCGTAAGCCTGTCGACATTCGCAACAGGACGCTGACAGAGACCGAGCGTCGTTACGCGCAAATAGAGAAAGAAACGCACGCATTGGTTTACGCCGTTGAGCGTTTCAATGACTGTACATATAGCCGCAAATCCACCGCCTGGATGACTGTTGGTATTAGAAGCTAAACGATCTTGTGAATGTTAAGTGTTTCCTAAGTTTACATACGTTTATAGCTTTTTAGATACATTTAAAAATTTCGTTACTTAATGGCAGCACGTTTGTGGCCCAGTTGTTCATTCCGGAGGTTGTCTATACTAGGGAAGAAGAAGAAAATTTCTCTGCTACCACAGTATTATTAGAGCCTTTTAAAATTTGCAGGTATTTTAGCCCTACTGGTGGCTGAACCTTTATTGTTAGCGGCTTGTGTGTTTTAGAAGTCAATGATTTAGTGGGAGATAAATGCTGTCGAGAAGCAAATGCAGTCGATATAGCAAACGAAAGCAATAGCAAAATATGCAAGGCCTTAATTCGTTGGGCATCCAAGAAAGAGAAAGTGTGAAGAAATAAGGGAGAAAGAGAAAGTGGTATACCAGGGTTGAAATGCGGCATGGATACGATAAGCATATACTTATAGAATTTTAAAATTGTTCAAAAAGCAGTTAAATGATAGTAAATAACCTTTTAGAAAGTTCGCTATATATTCAATACAACAACGTATCCGAAAAAGAATCCAGAATACATCATTGGAAGCACTACAGGGCAGTGTTGTTCGCAGTTGAAGATTTTATTTATCGCAAGTCCAAGTTCGGTTGGCACTGGAACGATAGGAGGATAACGAGAGTGTTCCATTTTAAGCGGTTCGTTGAGCCAGGAAGTAATGAAATGTTCAGGGCAGCTGGTATTTGTTGTATGCTTTTGTAAGTAACCTTCGTATTGATGGCATGCAAAATACGCACATTGTGATACTTCTTTTCATTGTGGAGCAGTATTGCTTTAAGGTTAATCTTAGACGAGTCAATGCGCAAAGTGATACAGCACTGATATTTCTCACGCCATGCTCATTCCTCAGTCATTCCATGTGGGAAGTGTAACAGAATGTTTCGCTAGTGTTTCAGAAACCGGAATATTTAACACTTCGCTTTCTGTACACAGTAACATTAGTTGTCAGCAAGTAGGTGCCACTGTTACTGCTGAGATGCCAGCAACTCGTTCTTGTCTTTAGGCAAGCTCAGGTTAAGTACCAAGTCATTCAGGTCTTGCTGTACAATAATGTTTGGGCTGCAAACATCAGCTTCAAAAGTTTCCCATTTCTCAGAAGCACGGGGAAGTTGACGATGCGGAATCACTACTCATCATCATTGACTTTTTCACTGGAGGCAATAGTATGTGTAAGCTGCTACCATGAGCAGCAGGGCGAATAGCTGATAAATGATCAGGGCAATAAAATGCTACTATTTAGGCAGACGTAGCAGTCTGTCGTGTGACCCTTCGGCTCCCTCCGCACCATGTGGATTGCAAAGGGCATGTTGCAATTACCCATGAGTCGCACGACACAAACACTATGCAGCGCCTACATCTTACCCTAATCTCCCAATTTCATCCCAAAATATGCGTGGTAAGCAGACTCCAGTAGTGCAAAATATTAAGCGTGTAATGTAACTTTGTAGTAAACGGTCAAAGAGGTAACAAAAATCACCTATATCATTAACTCAGCAGCGTTTTTCTAGCATAATCAAGATAAACTTCACGCAAAGATACTTCGTCACTCATTTCAATTCTGAACAGTAACAGAAGGTCTCGAATAATTTCGAAAAGCAAATGAGATAGGCAGCTCTTAATCGACTTTCACCATCAGGTGGCTAGCATGGCAAAGTGAGCAGTTTGCACTCTTACAGGGAGCCAATGGACCAATCACTGACAAGCACTCGTTGCTTATCCGGAACGAAATAGTGAAAATAAATAGCCCCGACGTAATAGAAACATTCATTTTGCACATTCGTAATCATCTCGCTTGGTTCTACTAAAATCAGCCAATTCCATGTATGTTCGAAAATTAATGTTGCACAGTGCATTCTGTTCGCGTTTGAATGTGGGTTGGGATATTGTCTCTTTCAGTGTCCTTCAAGAATTTCTTTTTGAAGTGGAGACATTTTCCCATGCTGTAGGGCACATATGTCCAAATTATAAAGTGAGCTAGAATAGACAAGCATTTCGCGTTTTATTTTTGCTATTTCATCATAGCCCAGTTAGACATCTTTGAGATTTTACGTCACCAATATATACTTTTTACTAAGCTTTTGTTATAATTGTATGCTGCAGCGTTTGCAATCCGTCAGTGACGATGCATCACTGATTGTGAAAGCAACGCAAATTTTGGGGCACATCCTTGACCACTGGCTATCCATACAAAACCACTTCCTAAATATTGTTTTTGCGGAGTCTTGTCGAATTTATGTTTTACTTCTTGTGAACCGTTTCTTGCTGCTGTTCAACGTTTTGTCAGTGTGGCTCTCAAGTCAGTCATAATGAAACATTGTTTCTGGATAAAAATGTATTGTATTCACTACCATGCCTGGACAAAAGTAACATAAGACCAATTGGAAGTATCAACACTCTAGTTGTTTCAGTCTCCACGATAACCCTTCCGTTGATAACGAGGTGTGTTGCAACGACAGCATTGAAACATCTATGTGATCACATACAACGTTGATAGCTGCAGCGAGTTAACAAAATATGTGCATGCCTCTATTGATCCACGTTCACTGGCTCAGGTTCAAGGTTCAGACGTTTCAATTCTACCCCATGTTCAATCTACAAACATGCACCTCTGTACCTCATAACGCATTGGTCTCAACTGTGCGCCCACGGAGTGACCTTGACAATTCATTGAAAGTCCTTTCCTTGCCCGTCCACATATACAGATGTTCATCCGCCAATCTACTGAACCATGCAACTGTTCATTGCTTCAACCGTGCTGGTTGTATTCATGCTTAATCGGAGTTGTGGTTTTGGTCCACCACTTGATTGACTAACTCTAAGCCAAGCTATTCAACTCAACTTCACTTCACTGCGTCAACTGGTGACAAGATTTTGAGCGCTAATATTGCGCAACCCCTTGTGGACCTATGAACGCATATAATAGAGGTTCATTTTTGAATATTACCAAGGTCTTGTAAATAGCATCATAGATGTTGTATCCGTTGCGTAACGAATAGGATTGAATCGATTCCGTAGGTGGCTCAGCAGATGCTTTTCGGCGCTTGCGATGCACACAAGCAACATTCATCGATTGCTTCGAATACACCTACGGAATTTGTCAATAAAATGTAATGGGCCATATTGTTCACAGCTAGCAACTCAACATTAGTCGTTAATAATATTATAGGTATTGTTATCGCATGTCCCCCCACCTGAAGTATGGAGTACCGTCTATAAACATTTCGGCCAACATATGACACTTAAAAAATCTGCAGCCAAGTTGAAGAGAGACAAAGCACAGTGTCACAGAACCAACCGTATTTTTGATAAAACGTCAGGTATCTGAGAGTCTAATACCCATAAGTTTAATCAGCCTCCATAATCAACAAATACAGTCGGGTATTTGCAATTTCAAAAAGCGCATGCAATGGTGCATCAGCTTAGAATAAAACCAGACATCAACATGAAATCGAAAGCGGGTTTTAGACAATTTCTCACTACTAAAAGTGGCTTCATGAGCATGATATTCTAGAAACACATGCCTCACCTCCTGCTTGGTTATTACTATTCACATGCCTTATCCTATACTCAAAAGAAGAACCAGCTAATTTGTGTGCACTATATCTGTGACACAGAAAGATGTGTACGGCGCCATCATGTCTATTAAATCTTCACCCCATCCAGGCGCAGATTGCATCCTTCTAATTGTCATAAGACTGGCTAGTAAAATAATGTAGTAGTAGTTACTAAACGTCATCACATTTCGTTAGCTATCAGCTCTTTCCCACTTCAGTGAAAGCACACTATCGAAATAAATAAAAGTGGCCAACAAAATGGAACGTCGAGCCAAAGACTTATGCATCATACTTCTTCTTCCCCTAAAGCATTTGAACGAACCGAAAATAGAGAGACATTCATTTTCTTACAAGACAGGGCCTAAGAAATCAATCACAAAGTGGTTTTACTTTCGGAATCTTTGCGTTGTCTACCATCTACCATGCTTGGATGATTTTACATCTGTGATTAGCAGATGAATATTAGCCAGCATTATACTCTCAAACATTTACGACATTTGTCCACATATTCACGTAAACAATTGTTGCTTGTATTCTGCTATTGGAAACCCTAAGCTAAACTGATCCGAGACATACCTAAAACATCATTCTAAAGGAGTAAAGTAGTTCAGCAACACTTCATGCCAAAAAGGATGAGCAGCTGTGTCTTTCAGTGTGGTGTGCTAGGGTTGCTACTTTTCTCCTCGATCTTAATAACATACACGAACGCATAAAGCACGGACGATCAGTTATGTTTGCAGATGGATTGAAAACATGCTACTAATTTAAACACCGTAGTTACGACTGTGCCTGGGATGCACTCATGAAGACCTGTCGGCATTGAATTTATCTAGTGAACGCCTGTTAATAAAATCAATGGAAAAGTATCCCAGGTACTTGGGTACAGATGCCGCATCCCGGAAGAATTTATACCGCTTGCCGGCAAGTTGATTGCAACCTCGGATTTAGCCGAGATATTAAAATTGGATACTCCATTACCTTTGATATTTAGCTTGAAACAGCTGAATGCCTATCCGGCTAAATCAGTAAAACATTTTTCTTACTTCAGTACGAGTTTAGCTAGTAAAAATTATTGTAGGACCTGCTCTAGAATGTTGTACCATTATTTACAACCAAATATTAAGGAAGAGAGTATTGATGCGGAAAACGCCCCACGTTCATTTGTTGGCTTGTCATGGGGACATCTTCAACATTGAGTTATACTTGTCTATATCGTCATCTCCAACTAGATTTCCCTTAACTCTTGAATATAGAGGATAATCTATTACTCTCCATTGTTGTAAGTAAGCGGATCTGCGTAAATGGTTGCGTGAATGGAGATGTACGTGTTGCGAAAATGCTACTAATGGTCAAATTGGAGCCGTAGATTTTACAGCCAACCACTTACAGTTGCAGTTACAGGCAAAGTTGAAAAAATGCTGCCTCATTCATGTGTCAAATAACGCTTTATCACTGGTGAACACGCACGAATTCCCAGGCAATCACAACTCGTGCGTTCATGCATTGTTAGACCTCAGATATTCCCGTTTCAGCTCAAGTCCGTGCAAACGCATGTCCCTGAATGAACGCAACATGACCGGTGCAGTTGCGAAAGAGTACGCATTGAATTCATTAAAGACAAACAGCATTAGACGCAGCATATTCGGTATGTTTGACTGAAGTGTATATCAACCACTTGAGAAAATAACTTTTAGGATGCAAGCGTGATGGGCGTAGCTGTATCACAGTCAGATTTCCAATCAAGCTGGTTATTCTAAGGCTCTGAGGCAAATTTGGTGGCAAATGGTGCAAGCCACTAGCATACAATATTTCATTCCCCCAAGGATATTCACACCCATGACGAGTTCAAAGTAGACGGAATGGCGGCCTGGGGCTTTTCGGATTGGCAGTTGGCCTGAACAGCTATTTATGTAATTGCGATGAATTACATAAGTCTCACTAGAGCCCGCTACTTGTGAGTAAACCGGTATTAATCGGCGATGGCAAGATCGGTTAGCAAGTTCATCTTACGCCGTACTATTACCACGTGAGGCAGGGAGTTCTTGCCACCCATATTGATCACAGACCATCATCAACTGGGCTTGCCGGAATAACCAGGAAAGGAACGGATGATTAACGCGGGTGATACCAGGCGGCCTAACTTTATCGTGTCCGTTGGTGAGCGTTGGTTTATAAATTAAGGCGCAGTTACCTACCGGTCTGTTGCAGCTTCTGCTTTACAATAATCAGCATTCGCCTCTCGGGATTTCCAGAATCCACTATGTCCTGTAATGGTGAGTGAATAGACGTTATTTACCCAATATTCAATTTACCAGTGATGAGATATCTACGCCCCTCATTGTCACTGCCAGTTGAACTAGGCTGTCAAACACGTCTTCATGTATTTCTGAAGGCTTGCACTTGGCACTCACCATACACTAGCTTATGTACCGGTTGATTGACGTAGCAATTAATAGATTGCTGCAACGAATATTCTGACTACCCTGTTACTGGACGCCATGCGGATGCTTGCTTACTGTGAAATAGCTCTGGCTCAAAATGTCACTCACTAGCCCAGAGGTAATCAGTTTTCTCTGTAGGAAATACCTACCATTCGTTGCAGGAATACAAAAGGCCGAGAAAAAAATGATCAGTTAAAATCACCTGGCTGCTTTCGGCGTTTATTAGCTTCGTACACCTTGTCTGCTGCCCTGTCTGTTCCCAAGCATATTTACTAAATGGTCAGCACCATTCGAAAACTGTAAGGCTGTTAAAGGCTGTCTTGGAAATTGTCCGAAAATCAATTGACCGACGCATTTAACACCACTAGCATCCTGCTTCAACAACCGACACTTTGGTTACCTTGTGAAGTCGCTCCGCAAAACTTTAACTTACAGATAGTTTACTTAAAATATCAGCAGTAGTATCAGTTAAACTTACGGATGATTTCGACGTTCCTTAAGGCACGTACATCCTGTGGTGGTAATAACAACTGCATAATGACACACTCCTAAGTTTGCAGCTGTAAGTGTGGATATTCAATAGAAACAATTTCTAAGCCACTCTGATGGGCTTTACAACGCAAAAACCCGTTGGATCCATAAATGCCACCAAAATGGTTTCGGATGGGTGCTATTAATTGATTCTTCGGCAGAGAGCCAGATTGGTGAAAGAAAGTAAAAGCTATTCTTCGAAGAAGTTATGGCTAACATGACAACTTTGGACCCATAGTGATCTAGGCTTCATCATTTAAGCAGTATATCCCGAGTTCCACAACAACACAAGCTGTATGCATCTGATGAATTCAAAAGAGGACGAAACCCGTTAAGAGGTTAAGAGGTGCAACACCGAACCACTTCCACTTTGGATATGGTCCTTGTGAACCTTATGACCGTGGTCTACTTCAACGTGAAACTAGGTCTGAATAGAGCTTGTGTGTCGCAGTCAAATCATACAGCAAATACTCCAACTCCAGCTATGTATTCCTGACCAATGAGACAAACATTGCTCACAGATCGAAATAGCATTGTGACCAAGGCGTCAGCCTTGCACAAATAGACCACGAGTTCCACCGCAGATCAGACTATCTCCATCGAATAAGTCAAATGAAGGACGAAAATGGTGATGGGATGTCAGCGATGGGGCGAGAAGCATCTAGTTACCTCCTATTCGGATAAGATCTTGTGAACGCAAGATGATGTTGCACTACAAAATGAACCAAGGTCAAAATAAAGATGGAAAGTCACCAGCCAGCCACACCGCAGGTAATTCAAATCCATCTTTGCTCAAGTCGTTAGCATTTAATCACTTGGCCGCGAGTTCCAACACAGCTCATGATATCGCTAACTGATGAGTCCAAAGGAGAAGTAATCATGTGATTAGGTCTTAAGATTGGGAGGAGCAACACCTAACCACTTCCGATTCGGCTGCAGTATTCAGAAAGCAATGAAAGGGGTCTACATCACAGTGAAACGAGTTGTGAATACATATTTCGGTCTTAAACCAACCACACAGATTTTTTCATCTAAAACGTTGCATTCCTTACAGATCTGCGCACCGTTACTGACAGATCATAGATTTAGGGTGTTTAATGCGTCAATAATTAATAACGAGGAACAAATTTTTCTAATCTCACTAAAAACTAACTTACTGGTGATCGACTGAGAGTTTTTGGAAAGCTGCACCGAACCAGCTCCAATTCGGATGCAGACATGTGAAAGTAATGACCAAGTACTAATTTACATTGATCCGATGAATAAATTGAGATTGCGTATAGCACCCCAACCACACAGCAGTTTTTTCAAAACCAACATTAAACCCTTGACAGCTGTACCAAGCCTTTCGCATGAATCTTGGTGCCGTAGTGATCAAGACGTCTGCATTTAAACGGTAAGCCACGATCTCCTTCAACTGTCAGGATATTTCCATCGAAGGATTCCGTGGAAGGACGAAAGCCGTAATGGTGTTTTAGTGTCGGGTTGAGCAAAACCGAACCTACTTCCATTCAGATACGGTCATGTGAACTTATTGACGGACTTTTACTTCGAATTGTACTCAGATTCGAATAGAGATTGCGTGTTGCAAATTAACGACCCAGCAGGCAAATACCTACCAACACTGTATTCCTAAGCTCTGTGCGAAGCGCTACTAAAGGATCTTCGAGCCCTACAGATAATGCTCCAGCATTTAACCACTAGACAGTGTAGTACACCCAAGGTCAGGTTTCTTGATCGTTTTAGTCAAAAACAGGACAACATATTTGACGTCTGCATTCAAAAACTAGGCCAGGATAGCTTCCCTATCTCAGGCACTTTCAGTCCATTGAGTGAGTTTTGGGGGGAGCAAAATTGAACTACCGCGGATACAGCTACAGTCAGGTAAACATAATGAAGTAGTTCTACTTCAAATTGAAGCGAAACTACCTTAGAGATTGCGTGTGGAAACTCAACCACATGGCAGGCATTTCCACAGCAATACAGAATTTCTTACTGTTGTCCCAAAGCGTGATCCATAAGGATCATCCCGCGGACCTTTAACCACTAGGCTCCAAGTACAAAACTCAAATCAGGCTACCTTTATCTGATAAATCCAACAGAACATGAACATTTTGATGTGGTGCCAGTGTTGGCAGGAGCATGACAGAACCACATCTACTTCAGAATTTAAGGACCGTGGTCTAAATCAAGTTTAGCGGAAGTTTGAAAAATGATTGCATGTAGAAATCTAAACTAACTTCCGTACTTCTTATGCCTGTTTTAATTGCTTTCTGATATGCCTTATGTTGCTCAGAAACTTAGAGCCATAGCGACCAAAGTGTCGGAATTCAACCGCCTGACTCCGAGTTCAACTCCATCTCAAAGTATCTCAAGCTGATGGATCCAGTCGACGTGAAAGCTTTGATTGGATGTCAGTGTAGGGAGGAGCAACGCAGATAAACCTTAAATTCGGGTAGGGTCATGTATTGGTAACGTCTGGTTTAGACTTTAAAGATATCCCTGGTCTGAATAGAGAATACATGCCTCACTGCAACCACGCGATGGGCACAACAACTGTAACATGGAATTCTTTACCTGTTTGCCAAGAGCTACTCACGGACTTTAGAGCCAATCTTATCAAGACGTCAGCTTTAACCGCTAGGCCCCGTGTTCTAGCCGAGCACCGGGAATCTCCATCCGATTAGACCAAACGATGGTGAAACCCGTGATTCGATTTCAGTTTTGGGAGGAGCTAAAGCGAACCGCTATGGTATGGGAGATTAATGCTGAGTTTATTTCTATTATTTAAAATTGTCCATCGATTGGCATACAATAGTTAAGGTACGCCGGAATTCAAAATTCTTCACCGTATTATCTATAACCAAAGATGCGTCTACGTTACAACACCCATGCACACAAATATCCCGCCCTGTGGAATAGATTTCCCCAGATCATCAGAAGTTGTTTTTTGCTTAGAACATTTGAAATGCAAATAAAAGAGTATCTAACTGTTACTAAATTTAAAGAACTGTTTCGTGTCAGTTGCACAGAGGAATGGGTGTACCAGAATGCGCCTGATAACTTATGATTACGTGCGGAGCTTGAAATAAAAATGTACAGAAAAATATGGAGAGAAGTGTTTGTCGCTGTAACGTGAAATTCAGTATTCGCTTATAATGGGCTTTCCTTGTTAGATAACTTAGATTTGTCTCTCGTTTCTCCCTAATATTTTGTCACATTCTTTGATATTATTCAAATGGATGACCCAACGGTAGCCTAGGAAAACAGTGTTACATCGATAGGTTGGATAAATAAAATCTGTCGCTGATTTTCTCGTAGTCCATATTGTTATATGTTTAGTTTAACCCAGACTGGTGGCCCTTTGGGGACCTATGAAACGATCGGCACACAGATAATCATCATCATCATCATCATCATTATACATGTCAGCTAGAGGTAGGGAAACTCCTCCGCTATTGTACCGCAATACTTAAAGGAAATACATAAATACATACAATACATAAAGGAAAAATAAATACGACAGTTGAATGCCAGCTGAGCTACCAGCAACGGATACGCATCGTTCCGGTAAGTTACCAGCCAGCTACCAGGTAAACAAAAGTATTATGTTTTACCCTACGAAATGAGATCGTAGATGGAGGGGGAGGCTAAAAGTGATGGGGAGGGACAAAGAAACTCACAGCACAAACGCCACTGAGGTCGGCTCCTTGCCATGTCAGCAAGTGTATCCAGCCATACGTGTTCACTGTCTTTTAGACCCCAACCAGGGAGCCGTGAAGCTCTAACCGAGGCTAGCTCCGAAGTGAGGGACTTCCTTCCTCTGGACCAAGTCATCGCTTGGCCACCTCTCCTCTTCTTCCACCCATATCCCCGGTGAGCAAACAACGCACGTCGAGGGAGTCGGTGGGCTGGCATGCGCAACACATGGCCCAGCCATCGGAGCCTGGTGAGTGAAATGACGGTGCTGAGTGGTTCATTTCCTTTTCCTGGGCCGTAAATAAGGCGTCGAACATGCTCGTTACTCACGCGGTGTTCCCATCAGATGTGAGCCAAACTGCGAAGGCACCGATGGTCGAACGTAACTAGCCTCTTCATGTCCGCCGATCTTAGGGGCCAGGTTTCGCAACCGTGCAGTAAGGTCGAACGTACCACTGCATTGTACACTCTACCCTTCAGGGCGGGAGTAATGTCGCGCCGCCGCCATAGGTGACGAAGGTTAGCAAAAGCCCTTCGAGATTTTGCTATACGGTTCACACAGATAAGTCATATAGATGGGATGTATTTTCTTTATTTTCTTCATCTACTCTTCAACTTGCTGTGCCCTTACTTCGCTTGCAGATACAATTATGGCATTATCAAAGCATTGGTAGGTTGAATAAGCATGCTTTTTGCTTAGACTTCATAGAGTGCTTTCATTTTATTACACAGCTAGGTGAAAGGCAAGAGTGCATGCAGGACATGTACGTACTGGAATGGTGATTATTGATGGCCTGGAACCAACCACCCAATTCATGTACGCAACACTAGCTGCCCTGGATTAGCACATCTTACCACTTGTGTGAGGTACGTAGATAATTCTACTTAATTTATGTTTCGTGAGGTATGCAGGTCTAAATTTAACGGTTTGTCAAGTCGTCATTTCTGCTCCAGTATTTCACTATACATAAATTATTGTCACAATATATTGTTATGTACTTTAAAATGGTTCTTTCCTGCACATATTTTTACTCACCACAGAAAACCTTGTTATCTTACTTACTTCCTCAACAATTGGCCTACACGTATCTGAACGGTTTGCAATTGTCGTGGATTCTGACAAATATAGAAACGAAATCAATGGTGAAATAATCGATGGAATCGGAAGCATTAGTGTTTTGCACAACAGTTGGTTAGAACAGTCTGCATTTCATGCTACCCTATGATCAGACCAGTATAGCTTAAATGTGCCTCACTTAGTTGCTAATATAAAAATACAGTTCAGATGCGGTCCCTGTGCTCGTAATGAACGAGGCCTACTTCAAAGTGAACCGAGATCTGAATAGAGATTGCGGGTCGCAATCCAACCGCACAGCGGGTACTCCATCGGCAACTTTAAATTCCTTGCCGCTGTGCAGAGCGTTGCTCAACCATCCTAAGACCATAGGGATCAATGCTTCAGGTATTAACTAGCAGGCTCGGGGTTCCACCCCAGATCAGCATATCACCAGTTCCTGAATACAAACCCGGACCAGACCTGAGATGGCGCGCCAGTTTTGGGAGGTGAACCACCGAACCACCTCCATAACAGAAGCGGTAATGTTATCTTAATTACTCAGGTCCTTTTCACAGTGGAACGGTTTTTTGTATAGTGATTGCATGATGCAAACTAACCGCATTGCGAGTATTTCCTATCCAAGATTGAATTCCTTAGCACTGTGAAATCATTACTGAAGTTTCTTAGACACAAACTGATCAACGCATTGCTCTCGGATAATAGAGCCATAGTGTTCAAGGATTTAGCATTTAAACGCCACGCAGCAGGTATATCCAAATCGCAGGCATTCTCAATATTATGAGTGTAAAACAGTATGAAACCGGTAATGAGTGTCAGTTTTGGGAGGAGCAACAACAAAGTGCCTTAAACTCCGGTCCGGTCAAGTGGTCGTATTCACCGAGGTCAAATCTAAAGGAACCAAGGTCGGAATAGAGTTTACATGACGCAAGACGATCACGCAGCGGGTACTTCAAATCCAACTTGTAATTTCTTAATCCGTGTGCCAAGACTTGCTCAAGGTCCATAAATTCATAAAAAAATAAATAAATACATGTTATATTACTCGGTGATTCGACGTTCAGTCCAACTAGATGATCAATGTTGAGCCATTAAAAAATCTGGGCCCAAAGTTATTCTGCCTTTCAGACATCCTTGATCAAATGAGTCCAATGGAGAACGAAACCGCTGAAGGGGCGCCAGTTTGGGGAGGCGCATAACCGAACTAGCTCCAAAATTGAAACACTCATGTGATCACGATTTTTGGGACAATTTCATAGTGAAACGAGTTTTGGCTGAAGGTTTCATGTTGCAATAAACCACAATGCGGATCTGTTCTAACCAACATTAAATTACTTACCACTGTGAAATCATTACTAAGTTTCTTAAACCACACTTGTTTAAGACTTCAGACTTTAATGACTAGGCCCAGTTTTGCTACAAACATAATTACTTGTAATTCAAACCCATCCAAACGCGGACGTAACATTTTATGGGGCGTCAGTTATGGTAAGAAAAACGGCGATAGGGATACGGGCGACTGATTATAATTACCGAGGTCTACCTCACTGCGAAAGGAATTCTGAATAGAGATTGCGTGCTACAATGCAACAACACAGCGGGTACTTCGAATGCATCATCGAATTTCTTACCGTTGTACGAAGCGTTGCTTTAGGATCTCTGAAACATATTGTTCAATAACTCAGAATTTAAAAGCTATGCACCGAGATTACCCTAATCGCAGGCATCCTACGATTAGGATACGTTCCTGTAATCGTATTCGCCGAGTTCAACTCTGTTTAACCGAGGTCTGAATAAGAATTGTTTGCCTGGATCCAACCACACAGCGGGTAATATAAATCCTACCTTTAATCCGTCACCGCTATACAAATCGATGTTCACTGATTTTAGAGCCATAGGGATCAAGGCGTTAGAATTTAATCGCCAGGTTTGAGTTCCTCCCAAACTCAGTCCTACTTAATCGGTTTAGTCCTAACTAGAGAGAAACGGTTGATAGGGCGCCATTTTTGGGAAGAGCGAAAGTGAACCGCCTCCAATTAATACACCTTCATTCGACCGTAATGACCGAGGTCTAGACTTTAAATGTATCGTGGTCGGATAATATACTATGCCTTGTAATCCAACCAGGCAGCTGTATTTATATCCTAACATTGAATTCATTATGGCTTTTCCACACATTGCTCCCGAATATCAGAACCATATTGTTCAAGGCATCAGAATTAGCCAACAGGCCACTAGTTCCTCGAAATCTGATGGATTTGTAAAAAGGTTGATCCACGCGTGTACGAAAGTGGTAGTGTCTATGTTGGAGGAGCAAACTGAACCACATCCAGGTTGCTTAAAGTTCTGTGTTCATAAAGACAAAGGTCTAACTTAAATTGAAGCTAAATCTGATTAGATACTGCTTGTAGCAATCCGGCTACATAACGGATAGTTCAAATCCAACGTTGCTTTCCTTACCGCTGTGCAAAGTGTTGCTCACTTATAGTACGGCCACAGTGAGCAAGGATGCGGCCTTATGCACTGTGTCCGAGTTTCACCACACATCAGGAAATCTCCAACTGAGGATTCAAACTAGGACGAAACTGGCGACATGGAGTAGTTGTTGGGAGATACAAAACCAAACCGCCAGTTTTTCGGATACGTTCATATGAACGTAATTACTGATGTCTGCTTCTAAATGCACCAAGTTTGGCATATATATTGTTTGCACCAAGCAAACACAAAAATGGTAGATAAACAGCAAGAAATGCGCATATCCGGGTGCATACATTCTATATTAACGAGTTGATTTGAACAGTTCTTCATTGCAAAAGTGGTGGGTTTGAGGAAATATTGAGATAGATAGAAGAGATTTATAGCGCGTGGCACGGCAATTTATTGTATGCCTCTGA